>JAECWI010000270.1:0-25057 GCA_018150345.1 Drosophila equinoxialis
AAAATTTATTAATTTGAACAAAAGCATGTAAATAAATAAAATAAACTACATTTCTATTGGATTTTACTAGCATTATTTTCTTAATTGTACTAAAAACAGTTACAAACTTAAGTGCCCCACAGTACTCCGTGATTTTTGAAATCAAGAAATTTTGGATATGTTCGGAAAAAACGTTATAACTTTTAACGGTAAATTACATCTAAACGTATCATATACCAAATGTAAAACAATGAATTATCCTTTTCATTTAAGTGCTCATATGAGGATACGAGCTCCCGATCAGGATATATGAAGGATTAAAAAATGTGCCGATTAGCCCCACTCTCCCTACATATGTTATTATAAGATTTGAAATATTGTGTTACTGGTGTATGGTGAACCTTAGTCGGCAAGACCACTTACTATACTTACTTCTATTTTATGTCAATTCATGAGTGTTCATAAGTGAACACTAAACCTATGAAATATCCATTTATGTTTTACAATGATTTTTTCAGATCTGCACACGTAACAAAAAAATATTTGACTACAAAAATTATGGCTGATCACATTGTTATACCTCGACTTTATATGGAATTATTTGCTGTTGTATGTATAGAAACATCACATTATGTATCGTTTGTTAAAAGCTGGGTCTGGACCGGACGCCTTGGTGCTTTTGACTCAATGGCGGATAGAAAAGGTGAGATAAAAATGATTTTCATGCTTTAATTACACGGTACAGTATGGATAACAGGAATTCCGCCTTAAACGTGCTGATTACTATGAGTTCGGTCACTTTTTGCGTAATTTTTCTCAATTTTGTTGCTGTTATGTAGTCTCACTTAAATGTTTGTATTGCGATTTTTAAGGTATGTCCTGAAAGGCCTCTTTAATGGAAACCTAATGTATTTTTTTTGCTTTTTATTGTGGTATTCTTAGTGTCTGATTAGATTCGATTTACAATTCCTCTGTGAGACCCGGCCACTTAGAATGTTTCAATATTAATGGCGCTTTTAGTAGATATATATGAAATTTTGTCCTGGCAATGCTATGTATATAGAGTATACTCGTCGTAAGCGCTGGTAGGCTTCTCAGGTAGCAAAGCTTTCCGATCGTACTTTATCTGGTTGGGGCATTACCCCTTATTTGATATTTAACACAAACCTTAAAATTCTCCAACCTTGGTAAGCGGTTTTTCATTTTCAAATAATTTGTAAAAAAAGTTTAAAACCTTTAACCAAATTTTAATGTTTGCGAACAGAATGGCCTTCAATCTTAGTATAGATATAATGAACTTTGATGAAAGCCACTGTTTTCCACCGGTCTTTCTTGGGAGCTTATGATATAGTGTTACCGTCGTTTCCTGGAAGATGATATAGTTACCATCTTTATCAACTGGCACAGTCATTAACAGGTATATTTAACTATCAAATGTTTAATTTGAAAGCAATCGCATTAAAAGTAACGTTAACCGATCGTTCCTTTGGGAGGTATATGATATAGTCACCCGATATTGATCATATTTTGCTCAATTATTAATAAGAACACAAACTGACAAATACCAACTTTTATGACAATAGCTATAAAATTATTGAAGTTATTGAGAAAGTCACTGTTCGTGACTTTGACGTTTGTATGGGGAGCTATATGATATAGCTCCGGCTGAATCCGAGATATACAACGCCTGTAGTATATACCAGCTCTGTAGCTCTTACGGTCTCGGAGGAGTTCGCGCTGATCCAGACGGACGGACGGACGGACGGACGGACGGATGGACATGGATATTTGAACTCGCCTCGTCGTGCTAATCAAGAATATATATAATTTTATATGGTCTGAAATGCTTCGCTATGCGTTGCACACTTCTGACCAAAAATATACCCTTTTTGCAAGGGTATCAATATCAAGAAGCTAACTTCGGCAATACCGAAGTTTATATACCCTTGCAGTCCTTTGGCAATAATTTTTTTCCATTTTGTAATTTTTTTTTACTGCAACTGAATTCATTAATACACAAACAAAACATTCAAATTATTTCTCTTTGACTACAAATTCTTCTTCTTCTTCCATCATTCCCTAAGCAAGCACGTAGTAGGCAGCACTTGAGCCGATTGACTGTAAATTGTGTTCTATTTATTCGATCAGATTCAAATTCTGGGATCTGAGGTTTTATATCCAATACTGTCAAATTGGTAAATTTCATGGGGATACTCCACTTTGCAAACATGTTTGTTCTCAGAGTTACATGATATAGTAGTCCGATCCCAACGACTTTCATACTTTATCTCACCCAGGTAATAAAAAGCCCCAAAAATTTCACGCTGATAGCTCTTAAGGTGTGTTGAGCAAACGCATACGCACCGACGGACTGACGGACAGACGGACATGGCTATATCGACCTCCGCTTCTCATGCTGATCAAGAATATATATGCTTTATGGGGTCGGAAACGTCTCCTTCTGTGCGTTACAAACATCTGACCAATTTTATAATACTCTCTGCAAGGGTATTAAAATAGAAGATTATTTCATTTGAAAAACTTCAGGGTTGTGTGTATCTCGGACTCGGCAGGATTGGACTGCTATGTCGGGGCTTTATACAAACTGCAAAGTCACAAACGTGACTTTGTAAATATTTTGTTTGGCTTTGTCATAATTAAATTAATTAGTATTTGTTAGTTTTGTATACCTTTTAATGAGTGTACCAAATTTGATCATGGTCTTGTGCGTATTTTATACAGCTTCCATAGGAACGATCGGTCCAAAAAAGCGACTTTTCTCAATAACTGTGTCAAAAACAGCGACTTTCTCAATACACTGTGTTACTTTTAACACGATGAATAACTGTGTTACTTTTAACACGATCGTAATAAAAGCTAATATATAACAGCTTCATATATCTCAATAATGAATGTTCCAAATATTATTAAAATCGGATACCTTTATTACATAGCTGCCATAGACACATACGAAAAAAGCATATCATAGGTACATGCGACACATTGCTCCAGCCTAATATTCGAACATTCGATTTTGTATACAATAGAGTTTTCCAATTTATAGGCTTTAGGTTAGGCAACAGTAACATGAAAACTGGGTAAGTGTATAAGTTACACATGGTCAAGGGCGTATAGCGGATACAACTGCAATATTGGCAGTAGCCACGATCGCTGGGTCAGCGTTCCCAATGTCTGGGTAACATGAGCCAGCAAAACATTGACCGCTGATAGCGGCACGAGGCGCTGAGTCGGCATTCCCCCGGCCAATGCTTATGGTTGAGATTTTTGTTGTTTAAATAAATTAATCTTAAATCGTCAAAAACTCAATAAATAGCTTGGCATTAGTTGTGGTTATTTAACTAAAACGTTGAGGTGGACATTCTCTGTTTTTATTGATTCCAAAACTAAATTTTGCATTAACCATTACAAAAACAATTTACGCTAGTAAACGAAATATTTGATCCCGTCTGTTCATGTGGAGGGATAATCGAAAAAATAGTGATAGTAGAAACGAGGAATTATTAAGGGTTATAGAAGGCAACAGTGAACAAGTGAATGAAACGTACATCAATAATCAGAAAATTAGTGATAGCAGTGACGAGGAGTTACTAAAGAAACATAACAAAATGCCAACAACAGAGGAAGTGATGAAAATAGTACAAGTGGCAGTGCAGACTGACAGCTTGATCACTAAGCTGCACAGATGCAGTCTACTTTCACACCACAGTTCAACCACGAAATGGAGTCTTTAAGGACTCAGTTAGATAATTTAAAACCAGTCGCACCGGAGGTGGACATATATAGGGATGCCGAAATCATCCTAGGAATAGAGTGTAAGGAACCATTAGATATTTATACCGAAGAAAAGGCTCAGGGCCCCTTTGAACAAAAAAAAAAAACCAAAATTTTCAAAACATGGGTATTCAGAATAAGGGTTAGGAAAACAGCCAAGGGACATATAAAAAGACTTCCCATTACACTAGTGTTCAGGACAAACCATACAATAGTGGGAAGCCACCTTCAAAATCCGTGGCTCAGGCGTTGCCAACACCAGGTCCCATGAAGGTCGATTCCTCTTCAAAGTATATGCAATCGTCTTGGCAGCTAGAGACGTCCTGTCAGATGGTGAAGAATCTTGTAATTTTTAGGGAACACTTTCTTTCCGTTCATCACAAGAACAGTAGAAGGAAAAACAATTAAACCACTTACCGAAACGGTGGTTTTAAAAAATTATATTCGACCAATAACCGTATTAAAATTCATCACGCCAGCAAAAAAAACCATTTAATGTCAGATCCATACATGGAACTTCAAAGGTAACAGAAAAATGTCAAATCCATATTTTCGGTCTTAAAGCACACTTCTTTTTGATAAATATCCTAGAAGATTTTGGCTTAACTGGTTTTGACCTCTTAAAAGGTCAGAGCAAATATCGATCTATTAAACTACCAAATAATTACAAAATATGGATCTGAGTCCATTAATTTTACACGTGCCCAATTTCATTTCATTTATATCGACGATACAGACGTTTCAGCTACTGTACCTTATAATTCGGCTCTCAAAATCCGGATTATTATAAGCCGACCTGGGTGGTCGACAAAAAGGACTGATGAAAAACTTTCAATAAATAAAGGCTAGTAATTGACTTAAGGAAACTAAATGCTAAATGCTGCGTATAACAGACGATGCTATTATTTTTCCGAAACAAAAGACCATGTTAGGGACATTGAATGGGTCCTTGAAAGTCTTCAGGACGCTGGGATGCGAGTATCACAGGAAGAATCCAAGTATTTTAAAGAAAGCGTGAAATATCTAGGGATGGTATTACAACTTCACACGAAAAAAGTTGAAGCAATAAAAAATTTTCCAGCGCCAAGTACCCTTTTCAATCTCAGATCATTTTCAGGTGTTCTAAAGGGCGAAATGGACAAGTTAGCAAAAACATGTCTTGAAAAACAAAAATAGATTTTAGAGAGCTTCTTGCCATAGTGTGGTCACTAAAATTTAAGAAACTACCTTTACGGGGTAAGAGACTTAAACCGAACACAACGGGGCGCACCGTGCAGCCCAGGAAAACATGAAACAAACTTTGCAAGATGATTTTTTCCAAACATGGGAAAGCTGACAGCAGAAATTGGAGCTAACTGCAAGATCTGCTCTGTGGCAAAATATGACAGGCATCCAAAAAAAACATAAGCCACACCAATGCCGGTTTACGCAGGAGAAATTTTAAACATCGACGTTTTTACACAGATAAACGATTTTTTCTGACTTGCATAAATAAATTTGCGATAGTCCAACCTACAGCATCATGAGCCATAGTTGACGTAAGGCCTGCCGCTATCCGAGCAGAGGCCCAACTGCGCGTCGTATCTATTACTCTTCTTCACCTGCGTTACCTCATAAGGACCCTAAATATTCGAAGGTCAGTTTTTCCTGCGACAAACAGCGTCCTGCGTATGGCGACTAAGTCTCCAACCTGGTATCCGCCTTCTGACTTTCTTTTAGTGTCAAAGTGGTTCTTATAAGACTTCTGCGCTTGTACAATTTCGGCTTTCGCGTTCTGCATCAAACGTTGGCGTTCTTTATTCAAATCTTGGTACACCTCTTGTTTAAATTTCACGATCGGTGAATCTTGCTGCGCTACTCGATGCTTCGATTCCATTAGCTCGTGGTCAATACGTTTCTTTTCCAGAATTAGCCTGCTCTAGCTTGCTCATGGTTTCGGCATTCTTTTCATCCAATCGATTCATTTTGTTTCTCCTCCAGAGCAAATGTCGCCTCATCACGCCGCTCATGATTAATATTTATTTCATTGGAACTATTACTGCTGGATACTAACTTTACTATCATGTAATCGTCTAGATTTTCTGATTTAATTTTTATATTTAAAAGAAAAACGTCATTATTATTTGTATTAATGAAACTTACATAAGTTTGTTTACTATTTGCTGCTGTATTGGCATAATGACACCTGTTTCCAGCTCTTGAGTTGGTGTAAAAATTTCTGATACATTTGGATAAGTCAGATTACTTCCGATATTGCAGGTATTGTAATCGTGTTCTTGCACACAAAATTTAGGATTAGTACAATTATTTGTTCTTGCCAATCCTCTGGTTTAAATTTGATCAAACACCGTTAGTTTAATAGACAAGAATGTAGTTGTTTTTCTAAATAAAATTAATGATTGATTTGCAATCCCGTTTCCTGTTCCGTTTATTTTTATTTTATGTCAATGAACGTGCAGAACCTGTGAAGCGTTAAGAATTTATATGCGTGCACCTGATTTTACATTATATTATTTTTATTTTATAAGTGGTGTCAACGAACGTGCTAAGAACCTGTGAAGCGTTAAGAATTTATATGCCTGCACCTGATTTTACATTATATAAAACAGCAAAGATTTAGATTTATTGTATATAGGTCGACTTCAAGCTTGTGTTTCTTATGTGTTAGAATTCTGAGCGGTGTTCGCTGGGCTCTGTGGGTGTGGTTGTTGTCTTGTAATGGCTAAGCTGAATTCAAGTTTCCGGATTCCATTAATATCTGGACTCCTTGTATTACTTATTATAGCATTTACTGGGTTTTATGGATTGGTAATTTGGGAGACCATCTGAAATATATGCGCCCTTAAGAACGCTGGTCAATTCAGTTTGACTTACTTCATCTATTATTGTTTGAGACCTTAGGGTATTTCCTTAGGATATTGGCCTTATAGTTTAGTTTAAATCAATTAAAAAATCCCGGTATTTGTTTTATGTCGCCGTAAAAAGTTTGGTAAAAGCTTTGTGGATGTACTAATAAGTTTGCGTAATTGTATCTTCTGAATTGTGTAATGTTATACTCAAGTTTAAGTTAGAAATTGATTTAAGTATTATTTTATTTTATTTTGTAGTTTGTGTTTTTTTAAAATATTTTTTTTTTTGTATATTTTTATTGTGGAGGAGATAGGTTCATATTATAGTATTATTATATACATATGTGTTCACTACAATAACAGTGCCTTTGACTTTAAAGTTGGTAAATCATATTAAAGCCCATAAATGCACCAATCTTTTATCTTTTATAATGGTCCTGACATTACATCGATTCCTTTGAATTGAAAACAATTTTTTTGAGCTTGCACCTAGGTTTGGGGTCGTTGTACTGGTGAGATGCCATTTTATGGGCATATTCCATTTGCGTTCGTTTGTCCCAAGAATATTACGCTACTTTGCAATGGGAAGAGTCAAAATACAAATGTGGTTTGGATCCTTCTAAGTCAAGAGGGGAACCTTGTCCTCGCAGAATTAGCTCTCGTTCTAGGAGTCTACGCCGGCAATTGGCACCCCTTACCAACATGTTTGGATCATGTTTGACTAAATTGGAAAACGCAAACTGATTGAATCTGCTGTATATGACAATGGCTAGTCTCCTGAAGCAGCTTTTGCATGTTTAAAGTTACTTTTTCGTTCTTTTTTTGTAGTCTACGGCAGCATCTTTGCAGAACTTCCAACTAAAATTTGGATATTTTCTTATAGGTTTTACCTTGTTTTCCAAGGTTTAGGATCTACTCCATCTTCTCAGAAGAGTAATGCGATCCTCTTCCAACCAACATCAACATTTCTACGTTATTTGATGCAAATAATATTACTTAATAATAATTAAACATTTTTTAATTTCTTTTTTTACAACTAAACGAAACAAAAATGTGGAAAAACGACCCAAAAATTAGTAAAATTAACGGTACGTAGTCGGTTTTCCTATGCCTATATATGTACCATTTTGAAAAACCAAAGTATAAAAAGGAATATGTGAAAAACTTTGAAATCCTTTTTGGCATCTACTGCACTGCTATTTTCGTGAACACAGTTCAATATATTTTTATACCATTTATCCGGGGACCGTCAGTCCGTCCGCCCATCTGTCCTTATGAGCACGTAGATCTCGGACACTGTAAGAGCTAGAGTCACCAAATTTGGTACTAAGACTCCTGTAATACTTACGGTATTCAAGTTTATTTCAAATTTTTGCCAGGACCCTTGACGCTAACGGTAGTTATAAAATTGATTTTCTCGAAAAACTAACAAAGCTAGAACTACCAAATTTGGAATGTGTAGTGGCTTAGTGTACGGGCAGATTTTGATTTTGTTTAAATTTTGCCTGGTCCACTTCCGCTGCCGAAAATTAAATAAAACTAATTCTCAAAAATTAACAAAGTTATTTAAATTTGGTATTTAAATTTCTTTGATATGCGTGCAGATTATTGATATTTAACATTTTTGCACGTCTTCTCTCGCCTAGAGAATTTAGAAAAAAATATCAAAGAAGCTAACTTCGGCAATGCCGAAGTTTATATACCCTTGCAGTCCTTGGCAATAATTTTTTTACATTTTGAAATTTCTTGCCTTGCAACTCAATTCATCAACACACAAACAAAACATTCAAATTATTTCTCTTTTTACTACAAATTTTTAAGCAAGGCACAACACGCATACACAGACATACATACGTGTAGCGCTACGTCTGTGTGTGCGTATGCATGTGCTCTGTTTGATTTGCTGATGACGTAGAACCGATTTGAATTGACTGTAACTTGTGTTTTATTTATCCGATCAAACTCAAATTTTGGGATCTGAGATTTTATATCAAATTCTATTATATTGGTAAATTTCATGGCGATACTCCAATTTTTGCAAAAAATTTTGTTCTAGAGCTATATGATATAGTAGTCCGATCCTGACAATTTTCATACTCTATTATCTCCCGGCTAAAAGTAGCTCAAATATGAAATTTCATTCCGATAGCTCTTAAGATGCCAGCGTGAAGTTGATTTGCACAGACGGACGGACGGACGGACGGACGGACGGACGGACGGACGGACGGACGGACGGACGGACGGACGGACGGACGGACAGACGGACATGGCTATATCGACTCAGCTTCTCATGCTGATCAAGAATATATATACTTTATGTGGTCGGAAACGTCTCCTTCTGTGCGTTACAAACATCTGACCAATTTTATAATACCCTCTGCAAGGGTATAATGATTGTCTCCTAAAACTTTTTTTTTTTCCCCAACCAAATTCAGGGCACTAGAGAGCCTTATCAATATCTACCAACCTATTTTTTTAAAAATCGGAATAGAAACATGGAAAATATACGTATAAATGAGTTTTAGTGAAAGGTCCATAAGGGCGGAGTTGGCCATAGGCTAGTGGCGCTGGAGAGCTCGTGTGTTATTATATTTATCTTTTTCGTTGACTGCTTCAAAAACTAATAATGTCTAGTCTGTTTGTCGTCGTGATGGTGGAGTACTCATTGCTCTCAGCTCGAATCTGTGTTCAGATGTTGTGCCGATTGATCTGCCCTTAGGTATTGAGTTTGTTTGCGTCAAAGTTACCTGTTCCAACTTTAGTCTATACATTTCTTGTTCTTATATTCCGCAAGCTTCTTGATATTAGATCTGCAGGCACCATGCTGATGCTCTACAAACCATTTTAAACCGTCTTAAAGATAGTGATTTTCTTATAGTTAAAGGTGATTTTAACTTGCCTAATATTTCTTGACTGGTTGATCATAATCTATCTTTCTTAATTCCTTCATCTCAACTTGATAGCCTACTTGAATGTCCGCTATATCAGTTGAATTATTTTCTTAATTCTTCTAATCCCGTTACTAATTCATTTAACAACATCTTTGTTTCTCGTCGTAGATGTTTTCGTAAAACAAATGTTAGTCTTTTTAACAACCTTATTTCGACTTTTCATAAGTCATTTCTATTTGATTGCTGTGATATAGATTTTGCAGTGAATTTTTCTACTCTGCTCTTATTTAAAAGGTTTCAAAAAAATTGCTTTGCGATATGACTATGCAAATTATTGTGCAACGAAATCTCAATTTTGTCTCTTAAATACTCCGCGCTACAATAATTATATCGTGTGCTAAGGTTGAATTCTATAAAAACCCCAAAAAATTTTAAAATTTTGTTAATTCTAAATGACGCTCGGAACTACTGCCCTTCATTCAGACTTAATGACTAGACTGCTAATAATTATTCAAAAATCGCAGATCTGTTTGCTAAATTCTTTCAGTAGACTTATTCTACTACTATTTCGGATCCCACACTCTATCCCTTCCCAATGCCACATTTAAATTGTATGTTTTTTACTAGTCTTACTGAAGACTGTATTGAAGACTGAAGACTGTGAGACTTGTATCTATCCTGATTTTTGGAAGGAGTCTTTTATTATTCCGCTTTTTAAAAAGGGTGGCAAATCGGATATTTGTAACTACCGTGGCATTGCCAAACTTTCCGCAATACATAAGCTGTTTGAGAAAATTATTACGTCTTCCCCTCAACACCCATCCAGATCCACTATTTCTCCTTGTCAGCATGGCTTCATGAAAGGTCGTTCGTCGCTTACCAACCTTTTTAAAATTTACTACCCTTGCACACCATGGCTTGCGTAAAGAGTTTCAATCTGATGTTACTTATACCGACTTTAATAATGCTTGCGTTACGGTTGATCATTCTCTGCTTCTTACGAAACATTATGGGCTTTCCTCCGAAACTATTGGCGTGGTTAAAATCTTATCTTATTGGCAGCCGGTGCAAAGGTAAATGCCGGGCATACAATTGACACACCTGTCAATCAGCCTACCTAGTGGGCTTCGACTAATCGGTCACTATTTAAACACTTTCGGACACGGACATCCTGACAAAACTAATCAACTCTTAACTCAACCACATAAGTGGCAATACTTCACGATTCTAAGGCTCTCTGGATATTACAAAGATTTCCTTATCTACTAGAGATACCCTTAAATCAGATTTTATTTGTTTTCTCTGTCCATCAAAGATATAACTTCATTTAACATAATACAACTCGGTTTAAATCTCATTCCTATCATAACTTAATTAAATTAATTAATCTTTCGTGAGAAAGTTGTTAACTCATACCATTCGTGTAATTCCTTTAACCCGACACGGCCATACTGACATTTACATTTTCTCGTGTACACTAAAACATTTACAGACTGTACTCCTAACAGTACCAAAAGAGAGGTTATACACATGTTATTCTTACTTACATTTCATAATTTAATATTCATATCCTCTCAGCGACACCATTCCAGGGGGCAATTCCAATTCCTCCGGAACATCTGGCAATTTTGTCTAATCCTCATGGCAAAATTTATACGTTCTCCCACTATGCAATGACTTCAAAATGTATCTATTACTTTCTAAAACTTCCCTAACTAAAAATTGTACACTATTAACTGTGCAATTCAACGCAAGTTCTACCTCGCCATGAGCATTCTGCCACGACCGGCGCCCCGATTCGACCGCGGCCAAAAGATTTTTAAGGGTACCCATTTGCGTTTCTTATTTCTGCTCTTTACCTGTATATGACTTCGAGAATAAAAATCAACTTCCACCATGAGCTTCCCTTTACTATGTTCTATGGTAAAGTCAAAAGATTGTAAATACGCCCCCAACGGTGTACTCTTGGCCTTAGATCCATCTTTGCTCTTGATGCTTTCAGGAATTATAATCCGTATATATAAAGAATTCACGGCCAATCAAGTACTGTCGAAAACGCTTAGCCGAAGCAACTAGAAGTGATATCTGGACTGTGCAGAACAGGTTGACTTTCTAAAGTATTCCACTCATGAGTATACCCATTGCTCTGATGCATTAACATAGCATAACCATGAGACCAAGCATATGTATGTAGTTCTGTAGGAAATTGTGGATCAAATATATTCAGTACTGGCTTATTTGGCAGAATAGAAATGACTAATTGTTTCCAAATGGTCATCTCAATTAAAGACGTTTTTGGAGAAAAAATTGAGGCATAAATTTTCGCAAAATAAGACGCAAATGCAATAAATTGTCTTACACCATTAACTGTCGGCGGTGAAAATAGTGTGAGGAACTTCCGGGGGTTAGTCCTAATGTTATGGTTTCCAACAAAATTTATTTTTCTGTAGTTAAAAACTAAGGGTTTCATCAACTGGAAAAATCCCTTAATAAACTGTTTGAAATGCGATACTAGCCCAATACATTGTCTTACTGATGTACTGACTGTGGAGGTAGAAGAGCAGTAAATGCTTTAATTTTCTTTGGGTTTGGACGAATTTCACCAGCTCTAATCTTGTAGCCTAAAAATTCGACAGATGACTTTAAGAAAGAATACTTTGCAATGTTTAATGAACATCCAGCCTCCGCAAGAACATTTAATACAATCTGTAATCTTTCTAGCGCTCTAGACTTTGTGGAACCAGTTATCATTATGTCGTCGATATAAACAATGACAGACGTGTTTGGAAGATCTTCAAAGCCTGTATAACTAATCGTTAAGAGACAGACGGTGCGTTTCGAAGTCCGAATGGCATAGTCACACTGTCCACCGTATACTCAATAAAATGTGCATGTAAGGGGAATCTGATAGTGCCCGCTAGCCATATACGAACATGTAGAATAATAAAGTCCTTGAAGTCTATTAAATAAAGGCAAGTTAAAGCTTGCGGATTTCTGCACGCCCCTTGCGTTGCTTTGTTCTTTGGCGAAGATCAGCTTTAAATTGTTTAATACGCTGTATGTAGCGTTGTCGGACTCTGTTATTTCATGTCCTCTCCAGCGTTGTTATTGCTCTGGTGCTATACAGAAACCGAATGGATATCTGAACTGGCCAAATCGATTGAAGAGGGTGGAGACGGTACTGGCGGGGGATTACTATTTGGCGAATCCCAAACATTAACATCTAAATTGTGCCTTCCAGGTGCCATCGAAGGGTGGCAGTCTTGACATTTTGGACATTTCTTCTTGGCTAGATGCGTTCGATATTGTCCTCGAGGCTAACTTAGCTGGCTGGGATGCAATCGAAGCCCATGTTGTCTTTTTTAGGTGCTGAAATGACCGCTTGCATATTTTTTCATCCACAGATTCATTGTATTGTGTTCCATTTAAGTAGACAAGTGGCTAGCGTCATTTCGAATTGACCTATTTGTGGTTGTAGTACTTTTTCAAGAAGTCTCTCGAGAACTCCAGGCATTTAATTGGTACTCACTCACGTTTGGCATTGCTGTAGGCAGTTAGAAGTTAGAAGCTTGTTTATGTCCTTTTTCTTTTTGCCGCGATAGCTACAAAGGAGAGGGAGAGTGTCAATACATACCAGAGAGCTGCAATAATCACAACTTCTTCAATCATTCCCGATCATTGACTCACAAGGGGAACTTCAGGTATGCGAATCACCGATTTGGATGAATTTGGATATGTTGTAGAATATCCCGTCATTTGAAGCTGTGTAAAATATTTCGGCGCACTATTCTATATTTTCCTTATAAATCGCGTTTTAAGCTATAGCTTCGGTGACTTAGTACGTAAAACGCCGAGGCGACTTTAAGCAGCTCGGCGGTGTAGTGGGTAGAGGTCCTGACTAAAGTTGACGGAACCCTGGTTCAACACCCGCCCAAAAGTTAGTTTTGATTTTCATTTTTTTTTTGCCTTTGTAATAATTATTTTTTAAGTACATAGCAATATATGATTTGTGATGATTTGTCATTGGAAACATATTTTTTGTACATATATTAAAACTTGTACGCTTAAGGTAATACTAGCTATAAGCACGACATTATGAACTGTATTTTTCGGGCAGGTTAAAATATTATAAAGCGAACTGCAAAACCTTTTATAGAAGAAAATCTAGAAATTTCATCAAAAGAAGATCACTTGTCGACTTGCCATCCCTGATATTGAAGGGAATGCTCAAGTATGCATGGTTCGCTTCAAAGTTGATGATGAGATGAGATGGGAGAGTAGTTTTCCAAAAATTTTTATTTGGTTTTCTTTCTTTTAAATTGATCTAAAGTTAGTATATTTTTTGGACAAAAGCATCATTTTAGCATGTTCATGGTTTTGAAAAAATGTACATTTGTATTTCAAGTTTTTATGGTGTATATCGCAACAAAAAATGTGAAGAAACTAGTTAATTAGTGTATTTTACGTCTATATTCGTATTTATTACATTTATGTTTTTGTAAAGGCATACAAAATTAATACAATCAAAAATCATAAATGCCCCATTTTGCTATTTAAAAATAATTATTAAAAAGGCAAAAAAAAAAAAAAAAAAAAATTCAAAACTAACTAGTTTCGGGAGGGGGTTGAACCAGGGTTCCGTCAACTTTAGTCAGGACCTCTACCCACTACACCGCCGAGCTGCTTAAAGTCGCCTCGGCGTTTTACGTATAAGTCACCGAAGCTATAGCTTTAAACGCGATTTATAAGGAAAATATAGAATAGTGCCGAAATATTTTACACAGCTTCAAATGACGTAGTATTCTACAACATATCCAAAATTCATCCAAATCGGTGATTCGCATACCTGAAGTTCCCCTTGTCAGATTTTTTTTGTGGTCGAACATTCAGCGAACATTCAGCGAACATTCAGTTGCTGCTCTCTTGATTGTGATGGGTATGATCGATCACGAAGGAGCAAATTTCAATCGAGTCAAATCAGGCCTCAACATCAAACGGGCTCGATCCGGTACGATCGCCGAAATGAAACGATCAAATCGTTGATTTTTTGCTTCGTGTATGAATCACGAAAGTGATTGTTGCAGCTCTTCTGATACGTACATATGTATGTATGTATGTACATATGTAAATGTCAGGGTGTCCTATGTGTGAGCTACGTGGTCTTTGCTTGTGTGTTTGTATTTGTCTTGTTGCGTCGTCGACTGAAAAGGGTGTGGACGACGGGGGGGTATGGGGAATAAAAATGGCATAGGCCACCACTGGCTTGAATCGAACCCGGTATGAGCAAACGGTATGATTGTGTTCGACCTCTATGTACATCAGAGAGCTGCAACAATCACATTTCGTGATTTATACATCAAAGCCAAAAAATCAACGATTTGATCGTTTCCCATTTCGGCGATCGTACCGGATCGAGCCCGTTTGATGTTGAGGCCCGATTTGACTCGATTGAAATTTGTTCCTTCGTGATTGAACATACCCAATCACACCGGTTGCAGCTCTCCGATACATACATATAATTTAGGCGCTTGCATCAGTGTTGGTCAGCGTTCACATCGCTGGCTTAGCCCAAGCTCATGTAACGCTTGTGCTATATTGCTTATATGAATATATGTATGGGTATATATAAATGCACATACATATATGTACATATACATATTATGAATATGTCAATATGTTTATGTATATACATGAATGTATGTAGATTTAGTAGGTCTCCACCGAGCCACCGATTTATGTACATATGTATATACATACATATATGTCTATAAATGTATAAATATGATATAGTGGTTGGATTCGGCCGAAGCCAAAATATAAGCCGTACATATATAAATATATAAAGTATATATATATGCCTATATGCGAAATTTCAACTCTGTAGCTTCGACGGTGTAGGAGCAGTACATATATAAATACATATATAAAGTTATACATATATATGCCTATATGCGAAATTTCAACTCCGTAGCTTCGACGGTGTAGGAGCAGTTCTTGTTGATCCAACCGGGAGGACTGGACAATAGGACGAACGACTAAATGAACTCCCGTCTCGCCATGCTGATCAAGTATATACAGTAAGCGAACACATACGGATATATGTTTTCGATACTGTGACTTTGAGTGGCCTTTGTTTTAAATCACACTATCAATGCACCTCGCTTCCTCCAAACCTTTCCCACCCATAACGTATATATATTCTAGATTAGCATCATTAACCGAGTCGATCTAGCCATATCCGTCCGTGTGAACACCTAGATCTCGGGAGACTAGAAGCTATAGCCTATAGCTATAGCCATCAGGTTTGGTATGTAGACTCGTGTAGTATGTGCAGTGATCAATTTTATTGCAAACTTTTTGTGATTAAAACTTATTTTCTCAAAGGTTATACTAGCTAGAGGCAAAAAGTTTTTTTGGTATGTATACTTGCTTTATCTAAATATATAGCAGATGGAGAGGAGCTAGTACAGACTCTAAAAGAAAAAAAGAAAAACAAGAGGAAGCACGCACAAAATTCTCTTTATTAATCAAAGACCACAAAACATCAAACAAAGAAGACGCAGCTGACCGTGCAATACTTGACAGAGTGGAACAAACAAGGAAATTTCTTAGACAGAATGATGACATACTAATTTTAACTTCAGATAAAGGGAATAAGGCAGTTGCAATGGATAAAACTTAGTATGACAATAAAATGGATGGTATTCTTAACGATTTAAATACAAATAGAATTTTATGGAAGGACCCAACCACTAGACTACAGACCAAAAACCACGAATAGGTAGAAAAATTATACAAACATGAACTTATTTCAAGGACCGAACGAGATTCCACCACGAATATACGGATTACCTAAAATTCATAAAGAAGGCACACCATTCTCCATTCTACGGACTATGCAAATACATAGTCAACATATTAAAAAAAATAACGGCAGACTCAACATACAACGTGACTCAACATGACGTAGTCTCACTTTTTCCAAGTATTCCAATAGAATTGGTACTTGACACTATTAGGGGAAAAGTGGATAAAAATAAAAGCGCACACTAACATTCCAAAATTAACATTCATGGAAATAGTACGTTTTTGTATACAAGAGAACAAATATTTTAAATACCAGGACAACATATACACACAACTAAAAGGAATGCCTATGGGCTCACCAGCGTCACCAATAATAGCTGACATAATTATGGAAGAACTCTTAGACAAAATGATGAAAACACTAGAGCGACCACCTAGAGTTATGACGAAATATGTAGATGACCTTTTGCCATAATTAAAGAAGACGAGATCCAAAACACACTTGACAACCTAAATTCATTTGACAGGAACATAAAGTTTACAATAGAATTAGAAAATGACAACAAATTGGCATATCTACGGAGTATTTTCAACAGGACAAAAAAATAAGATTGATACAATAGACAAGAGTAACGTAGTATATAAAATACCGTGCAACGGGGCCAATGAGGAAAACTGTGATAAGATGTATATAGGGACAACCAAATCGAGGCTAAAAACTAGACTATCACAACATAGCTCTGACTACAAACTTCGTCAGCACTCCAATGTGCAAAAAACGGCACTTATGGCCCGCTGAGCCGCCAGTGGACATTCCCCCAAATCTTGACGAAGTAAACATAGTAGACCAAGAACAACATTACAACAAACGTTACACTTTGGAGATGCTGCACATAATAAATACCCCGTCAAATATAAGATTTAATTATAAGGTAGATACAGACAACTGCGCGCATTTATACAGGCATTTATTAGAGACAAGTTAGTGTGTAGCTCCACGTCACAGTGTGCGGACGTGTAATAAATAATTAGGTGTTTCTTGTTTGTTAAATTAATGTTAAATTAATCACAATTAAATGTTTTTATAGTTGCCGTGAAGACGACCACCGATGAGTGGTCGAAATATATCGGAGAAGAAAAATAAGAACAAACTGTTTTTTATTCAATCAACAATTTGACCTCAAGCCGGCAAAAAACCAAAAATTTAAAATTAAAAGGTCGCAACAATAAACAATTATCGTAAATAATAATAATATTGGCTGTTTAAAAATTTCATCACGCCCATTTCCGCTTCCCGCAAATTAAAAAAAAACGGATTTTCTTGAAAACTTACAAAGTTAATGTCGGTATTATGAGGAACATACTCAGTAATGTTCCACACAACGCACGCGCAATGCAAACATTAAAAATACACGACACAACAGTAGCAGTGGCAATAAACAAGATCACAAACCCCATGCATTAGCGGAGATACAATCCATCGTTAACAACATGTTGCTGCATCAAAATGGATGCTGATGAGTGGGTGCGGGGGAGATGGGAATGAGTGCATGCATGCATACTCCCAGCCGCATACTACTCCCATGCAAGAAAAATAAAAATGAGTTTTTCAAGGACTACATGGTAGACATGCAGACAATGATGAGACCTATATTTTGTCTGTCCCCACACGATGGAACCTTGACGATCTGAGGCAATTAGCAAAATAACTCAAATTGCTAGAGTAGGAACGATCATATTTCCATCGCGAAAATAGCACACAAAGGTAGACATAATTACGTGCCACAAGGCACTTAATGCAGAAGATGCAAATAGTACACAAGGGTGTCAAACAAAACAAACCGGTCAAAGAGTAAACGAACTAAGCAATTAAAAGAGAGAAACAATAAAAATTGAAAAAAATTAGGAACTATCAAAAACACGTCCGTCAAGTCAGAGAGCATAAGCTTTTTTCTCGAAGCCTTTCTCTAAGACTCCAGTCCAACTTAAACGGCCTCTTCTCCTCGTGGCTTGTATCCCTCGGGACGATCTACAACGGCGCCTCCAGCAGTGAAAAAGGCCTCGGAAATCGCCATGAAGTTCTAACGGTTTGGAGATGGCAAGGCGAGGCTTCTTCGGAACCTTAACCTTACGAATGTAGACGTCGTGCAACGGCCAGATGTCCTGGTAGCTATTTTCAATGTCCTTGCAATAGAGTCCAGAGACAGAATATTTATTTATATTATTAAGTATGGAGTGCATCTATAAAAACAGATAACTTTACTTTTGAGCGATCATGTTTATATAAATATTTTGAAAGGAAAATTGAAGCATCGGCAATAACAGGCTTAAACCAAGTCTCAGTAAAGACAATAATATGAATGTCAAAAACTAAACTATTTACATACATAGAGTCTAGATAGCTTAGACTTTAGTCCTCGTAAGTTTAATAGGCCAGAGTTAGGGACGAAATTAGTTTTCCGCACCACTGCTTGGCGCTTTAACTTTGCTATGGATGCAGGCTAAGCTTTCTTCAGAAGTAGTATTTGGATCAAGCCTCGAAACAAATTTGCTTTTTGTGTAGAACTAAAAGTGCCCGGAAAAACAGTAGCAACAACAGCAGATGCAGCAGCAACTGAGGAAGCCAACAACTAGCTGCTCTTGTAACTACTTTATTGGCAATGTTCCTGGGAGCGGACTGTTCGGAAACTACAACAGATATCGTATTAATAGGATGAATACTGTCACCAAGGGAAATGGGAAAACACTCCACACCAGCCAAAGCCGGACGGCAGCTAACAGCGTTTTCAATGCATCCCCAGTCTGTTTCATAAAACTTCGCACCTCGAGCTCCAATACACGACATGAATCACAGCCTCATTTAAGGCCTGTGCCTGTGCAATACTAACCCACAGCTTGACTGCATAACAGACACATTTGAGGTTCATTACATTGAATGGAATTATTGCAATTATATTTGCAACAGACAGCCATTATTTAATACAATTGATTAATCAAAATCTAAAGATTTAGAAAACAATATGTAATTAAAAAGGAAAGTAAATAAATTTAAGAAAGGCGTTGTGACGAGTCACAAGGCATTACGTGAACTGGCACCTCTTTGCAATTCTCCTTTTTTTGTATATTTAAGTTATACTACGTCCATGTAGGTCCCCCCTTTTGATTTTCTTTTGTTACGCCCATGGAGGGCATATTAAAATAGTCCAATATGAAATTAACGTAAAATTAACTGTAGTTGTTCTTTGACAGACATTGCACACGATCTACATCTCTCTCTTTCTGGATTGGCATGCGGAGAGGGCAATCTCTCAGTATCGACCGCTGCGTCGCATGCCGAATCCAAAAAAAGCAAAGAACTGCAAAGCGAAAGAGAGGGACGGAGATCGTAACGCGTAAATTTCATGTTTTTCCTCATTATATTCTGTCGATGATGAGTGGAGCCGAAGGATCGGTGGATTTCGGCAGGATGAGATATTCTCCTTCAGTCGCAATCAGTCACCGATCTCAAGAATCAGTCGCTCCAGGTGAAAAGGCAGCGGATCTTGGCCAAGCAGGATTTCGCTTGGCAGTCAAGATCAGTCGTTGCTGTTTCTCTTCACCATTTTCATCCCTTTACCCCCCTAACACTTATACCGCCGTCACCCTCTCTTTCCACTTTCCCAGTCCAAGAGGTAACAGATCTTGGCCAAGCTGGATTTTGCTTGGCAGTCAAGATCAGTCGTTGCAGCTTCTTTTGGACTCTCATTTTCTCTTCCCGCCTCTTCCACTTTATTTTTGATACTCTCAAGGGCTTCGGAATCAAATAAATTTTCTGTAGACGGGACTCTGATGACTGAGAGTTGTACCCCAGCCAAAGCTTTCTGCAATATGCAAACGAAAAGTAAAAATATACTGTTAGTATTAAAACACACAACAACAAAAAGGTGTCACAAGAGCGAAATTAAAGAAAGCACCAACAACACACAAAGAAAAACAAACTGTAAATTAAGAGCGCGGGTGGTGGCAAAAAAATAGAAACAAATCAAAAACTAAGCAGCGTTATAATATGTGCGTTTATTAATGTTTTGATATTTATACAAATGTAGCTTTAACTTTAAACTTCGCGATAAATATAACCTTTATTAATTAATTATTTAATATTTAAAAACCAGTAGTAATGCCAGAGCGCAACAAAAACACGACCGACTTCGATGAGAGACAATATCTCTTTTGACCAAAATTATTGTACCCTTTACTCAAGCGTATATTACTGAATTAGCAGTCAGTATTACTGTCAAGAAATCGCATGTATAGCAAAAATAGATAAGAAAAGAGTAAGGGTGAGTGAATTATAAGTTATCGCTAAAAAACTAAGATTTTTCATTGCTCAAGGCACATAAATTGTAAGCTTTTACCTATAATTTTTTACGCTTATACGCCGACAATCAATATTAAGCTAAAAGGCAACTTTGTTGATATATAAAAAAAATCGTAAATAGAGTCAGTAAATTATAATAGGTTTCAATAAATCTTAGTTATAAATCTTAGTTATATAAAAAAAAAGGAATAACTTTAAACGTTTAATATCAAGTAAAATAAAATTTTTTTTCAACATTGAATTGAATCCATAAAATCTAAAAAAAATTTTTTTTAGTTATTTAAAACAGGTCAAAACGACCAAACATAAAATTTCTTAGTGAGATGAGTTTTCAAGAATTCAAAATAGATCACCCAACGGCTAATGTCATAAATAGCGTAAAAATTATAGAACATAAGGAAAACATAGAGATACTATTCTTAACCATTCTAATTCTTGTAGCCCATAATGGCAAAATAATCAAAAAGAAATATCAAAGTCTAGCAGACGGCCTAAAGTGTAAACTGAGCTGAGCCAGCACTTTGATGCGCTCCAACATATATGCTCATATGTACATACATATGTACTGACACTCTCCCTATCTTTTGTAGCTGTCGCGGACAACAGCACAAGAATATATATGTTAACATAGGCTAAGCGAAATAATAATTTTGAGAATAAAATGAATCGTTAATTAATCCAAAATAAAGCGACACTGACTTGCCTGTATTCACATTATTTCAACAACTGGAACGCCCGGTCATTATACTAGCTCGGATTTAAAGACTGTTGTAAAAAAAAACAGAGGGCCGTGGCTAACATCGACCGCGCCGAAGTTTGTATACCCTTGCAAGTTGTTTGGTACTCTTTCCTCACTTATAGCCGTTAAAGTGGAAAAACGTTTTATCTACAAAAAGTTATGTTTACGAAAGAACAGACCACAATCTTAACATAGGAAATAACGAAGTTTTTGATCAAAGTCACTGTTTTCCACCGATCGTTCCTATGGGAGCTATCTGATATAGTCACTTGATCTTGATCAAATCTGTCACAGTCGTTTATAGCTATAATGAATTCAATAATATTAAATTTGACGACAATAGCTGAGAAAATAACGAAGTAATTGAGAAAAGTCACTGTTCGTGACTTTGCCGTTTGTATGGGAGCTGAATCCGAGATATACAACTCCTGCAGTATATACAAGCCTACATGCGAATTTCAGCTCTGTAGTTCTTGCAGTCTAGATGGAGTTCGCGTTGATCCAGACGGACGGACAAAGCTATTTGAACTCGTCTCGTCGTGCTGATCAAAAATATATATGCTTTATATGGTGTAGATGCTTCCTTCTATGCGTTGCACACTTCAGACCAAAATAAATATACCCTTTTTGCAAGGGTATAAAGATAGTCAATAAACATGTTCTTTCGTTCGTGCACAGGTTTTTTTTTTTAGAATTTTACACATTTTACATTCATGTCAAATATATAAATTTAATTTTTTAATTTTAATTAAAATGGCTTAAACAACTTTTAAAGCAAAAACAATCTTTGATTCATTTTAGGCGGAAAACATGGATATAACATACCTGAAATTATAGTTGTTAACGAATTGCCTCTATGGCTTTCCGACGAAGGTTCGAGATCTATTAATGAAACTTCAAAGAATGTAAAGGCCTTACCCGAGCACGCCAAGCGTCTCTTTTGCGATGCTTACATGTGTATGTATCAGAGTACTGACGTTATGATGTATAACTAACGTTTTATATTTTAGAGATTTTAATAAAGTTTTTTTTTTATAATTGTGTTCATAAAAACAGAAATATAAAACTACTTCATACAATTGTTTTAACTTTAATACAACAGTTTAATATACCTACATTTAAGTAGAAAACATACCTCCATGAATCGACCATATTTAAAACGAATAAAATCGAAGATGATGGCATTTGTACTGCCACTCATCACT
Organism: Drosophila equinoxialis; assembly: GCA_018150345.1. NCBI lineage: Eukaryota > Metazoa > Arthropoda > Insecta > Diptera > Drosophilidae > Drosophila > Drosophila equinoxialis. The sequence continues at coordinate 22,620 of JAECWI010000270.1, forward strand.
ACTCTTTACTCATTAAATTAGTCTTCTATCATCTTGCAAACTGCACACACGTCTTTTAATAGGTTATGGGCCCAGACCACGCATACAAGAAAAGACAAAAGAGAAATGATGAATATATGTATATCCGTGTGAGAAGTTGAGGGGCCGCGAAACTACGATGTTTGGAAGCGGCAGGCTCAATCTTACCTAGTGATAAAAGGTTGTTTGCGTGTGGTGTGTAGTGGACCACCAGAGAAGGATGTGCCACCAGACGAGAAAGCTCTCGCGGAGATTACGCTGATGATTGAGTCGACCAACTTCGAGCATATCGCCAAATCCAAATTTGCTAAAGAGTCTTGGAATAGAGCTGAGAAACTATCGATAGTATCGTTTTTTGAAACACAATATATTTAAACAATTATTAATTTGTTGCAAATAAATGTTATTAGCTAAAATTAAGAGCAACTTTAATTAATTTTTTTCATTTTATGCATCAATATTTATTTCGCAAAACATAAAATTCAAATATATGTACATACATTATATAGATATATCAGTCTTATTATATTGTAAGGCCAAAATAATTCTATCAGTTCAGTTAGATATGTCTTTTCGTTATACACTATTAGCAACAAAAAATAAAAATATCAAAGAAGCTAACTTCGGCTATGCCAAAGTTTTTATAACCTTGGCAATAATATTTTCACATTTTGAAATTTCTTTCCCTGCAACTCAATTCATCAATACACAATCAAAACATTCAAATAATACTCTTTCTTCTTCTTCCATCCCATTCCCTAAGCAAAGCACTGTACGCATACACATACAGTTTGTAAAGAGCTGCATCTGTGCGTGTGTATGCATGTGCTCTGTTTGATTTGATGATGACGTAGTAGGCAGCAGACAGATTTGAGTCGATTTATATTGACTGTAACTAGTGTTCTATTTATCCGATCAGATTGGGATCTGAGATTTTATATCCAATACTATCGTATTGGTAAATTTCAAGGCGATACTCCAATTTTATTTTTTCTAGAGCTATATGATATAGTAGTCCGATCCCAAAGATTTTCATACTTTATCTCACCCGGCTTTTAAGATGGCTCAGTAAACGCGTACGCACAGGGGACGGACGGACAGACGGACACGGCTATATCGACTCAGCTTCCTATGCTGATCAAGAATATATATACTTTATGGGGTCGGAAACGTCTACTTCTGTGAGTTACAAGCATCTGACCAATTTTATAATACCCTCTGCAAGGGTATAAAAACAAAGTGTAATCAACAAAAATATACTCTATCCATTAGAGATCAACTTAAAGAATGAGAAGACAAAGTATTGTGGAGTTTTTGAACATTGTCATCCGATTTTCTAATAACTTTAATATTTAGCAAGTACAGCGGCTAAACAATCTATCATCAGACAGCCCTGCACTACTAAATTAATAGAATGAGCAAAGCAGAGTAGATTTGGTTTTTGAAGTAATTCGCATGCTTTAAGCATAGAACTAGCATTATCTTTAACTATTGTAACAACTTTAGAAGATATGTACCATTTGTCGAAAATGGCTTCTAAAGTTTCTTTAAACTGATTGGAGATGAATGTGCACAGTTATAAACGATTCATTTGCCTGCGATGTCCAAAGATCTGTGGTATTAGCACAAAAATCAATTCCATTAATTTAATTGATTTTTCTAGAACTGCTCTCCGATTAACAAATTTTTTAATGTCTTGCAACATGGTAATTTATAGCGCGGATCAAAAACATTTAACATCTTTCGAAATCCAGTGTCTTCGACAACCGAAAAAGGACGCATATCTGTGGCTATGTATTTCATAATAACGTTATCAAGTTCAGTTTTTCGACTGCAATTTGAATAATAGTTTGTACTGACAAAAGCATCAATCTTTGATGAAGACATCGCTAAATCTGCAACGTTTAATGTTGGATGGACATGCTTTAAATGATCAAAGAGATTGGGCGTATTTCCACTTGTTTTATACACTTTGTCGCAAGCGGTACACTTTGCCGACTTTCCATCTTTGGATTTTACGAATAAAGACCATACTTTTGATTTTCCAATCCTGGGTCTTTTAATTCCGTTATTTTCTTCATCTGAGCTGTTAATTTCTGCTGCGCTTTTTTTTACAAACACACATATACATACACAAATACATAAATACGATTGGCACATATAAAGTAAAACTTATAATTACCTTTTCTTTTGAGATTCACTAAGTATTTCTCCATGCTTAAAGCCAACAACTCACACCATATTAACTTTATCTAAAATGGGAATAATGTAGAATTATTGGAAAGTTTAAAAATTAAATTATTTGCTTACATTTTTACCTAGTGCTTTCCGCCAATTTAAGTGATGTGAAAAATTCTCCGCACTATCGATAGCGAAAAAAACAATCGATGGTGGCGCAAAAACGTAAATATTCTATACCT
>JAECWI010000272.1:0-36012 GCA_018150345.1 Drosophila equinoxialis
GCCATCTCTTCATAACAGCTTTACTAGCTGCTGGAACAATTCTACAGCCGCCATTTTCGGGGTTTATAGCCCGCCATCTCTTATATAACAGCTATACTAGCCGCTGGAACCATTCTACCAGCCGCCATTTTGGTTTATAGCCGCCATTTTTGAGTTTTACAGTCGCCATCTCTCATATAACAGCTGTGCTAGCTGCTGGAACCATTCTACAGCCGCCATTTTGAGTTTAATAGCCGGCATCTGCTTATATAACAACTATATACTAGCTGCTGGAACCATTCTACAGCCGCCATTTTGCGTTTCCTAGCAGCGCCATCTCTTACATAACAGCTTTACTAGCTGCTGGAACAATTCTACAGCCGCCATTTTGAGTTTTATGGCCGCCATCTCTTATATAACAGCTATACTAGCCGCTGGAACCATTCTACAGCCGCCATTTTGAGTTTTTACATAGCCGCCATTTTTGAGTTTTATAGCCGCCATCTCTTATATATCGGCTTTAATAGCTGCTGGAACCATTCTACTGCCGCCATTTTTGAGTTTTATAGCCGCCATCTCTTATATAACAGCTATACCCCAGCTGCTGGAACCATTCTACAGCCGCCATTTTGAATTTTATAGCCGCCATCTCTTATATAACAGCTTTACCAGCTGCTGGAACCATTCTACAGCCGCCTTTTTGGTTTTTATAACCGCCATCTCTTATATAACAACTTTACCAGCTGCTGGAACCATTCTACAGCAGTCATTTTTGAGTTTTTATAGCCGCCATCTCTTATATAACAGCTATACTAGCCGCTGGAACCATTCTACAGCCGCCATTTTTGAGTTTATAGCCGCCATTTGGGTTTTATAGCCGCCATCTCTTATATATCAGCTTTACTAGCTGCTGGAACCATTCTCGCCGCCATTTTTGAGTTTTATAGCCGCCATCTCTTATATATCAGCTTTACTAGCTGCAGGAACCATTCTACAGCCGCCATTTTGGGTTTTTATGCCGCCATTTTGAGTTTATAGCCGCCATCTCTTATATATCAAGCTTTACTAGCTGCTGGAACCATTCTACTGCCGCCATTTTGAGTTTTATAGCCGCCATCTCTTATATAACAGCTATACTAGCTGCTGGAACCGTATACAGCCGCCATTTTGAGATTGTATAGCCGCCATCTCTTATATAACAGCTATACTAGCTGCTGGAACCATTCTACAGCCGCCATTTTGAGTTTATAGCCGCCATCTCTTATATAACAGCTATACTAGCTGCTGGAACAGACCATTCTGCAGCTGCCATTTTGATTTTTTATAGCCGTAATCTTTTAAATAACAGCTTTACTGGCTGCTGGAACCATTCTACAGCCGCCATTTTGAGTTTTTATAGCCGCCATCTCTTATATAACAGCTATACTACCTGCTGGAACCATTATACAGCCGCCATTTTGATTGTATAGCCGCCATCTCTTATATAACAGCTTTACCAGCTGCTGGAACCATTCTACAGCCGCCATTTTGAGTTTTATAGCCGCCATCTCTTATATATCAGCTTTACTAGCTGCTGGAACCATTCTACAGCCGCCAGTTTGAGTTTATTGCCGCCATCTCTTATATATCAGCTTTACTAGCTGCTGGAACAAACTACAGCTGACCATTTTAGTTTTAAACCCGCCATCTCTTATATAACAGCTACACTACCTGCTGGAACCATGCTACAGCTGCCATTTTGATTTTTATAGCCGCCATCTATTAAATAACAGATTTTATAGCCGCCATCTCATATATAACAGCTATGCTAGCTGCTGGAACCATTCTGCGGCTGCCAGTTTTTGATTTTTATAGCCGCCATCTTTTATATAACAGCTATACTAGCTGCTGGAACCATTCTACAGCCGCCATTTTGAGATTTTATAGCCGCCATCTCTTATATATCAGCTTTACTAGCTGCCGGAACCATTCTACAGCCGCCAGTTTGGGTTTTATACCCGCCATCTTTTATATAACAGCTATACTAGCTGCTGGAACCATTCTACACACACCATTTTGAGTTTTATAGCCGCCATCTCTTATATAACAGCTATAATAGCTGCTGGAACCATTCTACAGCAGTCATTTTTGAGTTTTATAGCCGCCATCTCTTATATAACGGCTTTTACCCCAGCCGCTGGAACCATTCTACAGCCGCCATTTTTAAGTTTTGTAGCCGCCATCTCTTATATAACAGCTATACCCCAGCTGCTGGAACCATTCTACAGCCGCCATTTTGAAAAAGGTTTTATAGCCGCCATCTCTTATATATAACAGCTATACTAGCTGCTGAACCATTCTGCAGCTGCCATTTTGATTTTTTTATAGCCGCAATCTTTTAAATAACAGCTTTCACTAGCTGCTGGAACAAATTCTACAGCCGCCATTTTGAGTTTTATAGCCGCCATCTCTTATATAACAGCTATACTAGCTGCTGGGCCGATATACAGCCGCCATTTTGAATTGTATAGCCGCCATCTCTTATATAACAGCTTTACCAGCTGCTGGAACCATTCTACAGCCGCCATTTTGAGTTTTATAGCCGCCATCTCTTATATATCAGCTTTACTAGCTGCTGGAACCATTCTACAGCCGCCATTTGAGGTTTTATACCCGCCATCTCTTATATATCAGCTCTACTAGCTGCTGGAACCATTCTACAGCGGCCATTTTGAGTTTTATAGCCGCCATCTCTTATATAACAGCTATACTAGCTGCTGGAACCGATATACAGACGCCATTTTTGAATTGTATAGCCGCCATCTCTTTATATAACAGCTATACTAGCTGCTGGAACCATTCTACAGCCGCCATTTTGAGGTTTATAGCCGCCATCTCTTATATAACAGCTATACTAGCTGCTGGAACCATTCTGCAGCTGCCATTTTTGATTTTATAGCCGCAATCTTTTAAATAACAGCTTTTACTAGCTGCTGGAACCATTCTACAGCCGCCATTTTTGAGTTTTATAGCCGCCATCTCTTATAACAGCTATACTAGCTGCTGGAACCATTATACAGCCGCCATTTTGAATTATTATAGCCGCCATCTCTTATATAACAGCTTTACCAGCTGCTGGAACCATTCTACAGCCGCCATTTTTGAGTTTATAGCCGCCATCTCTTATATATCAGCTTTACTAGCTGCTGGAACCATTCTACAGCCGCCATTTTGAGGTTTTTATTGCCGCCATCTCTTATACCATATCAGCTTTACTAGCTGCTGGAACCATTCTACAGCGGCCATTTTGAAGTCCCCTACCCGCCATCTCTTATATAACAGCTACACTACCTGCTGGAACCATGCTACAGCTGCCATTTTGATTTTATAGCCGCCATCTAGTAAATAACAGTTTTATAGCCGCCATCTCATATATAACAGCTATACTAGCTGCTGGAACCATTCTGCAGCTGCCATTTTTGATTTTTATAGCCGCCATATTTTATATAACAGCTATACTAGCTGCTGGAACCATTCTACAAAGCCGCCATTTTGGATTTTTATAGCGCCATCTCTTATATATCAGCTTTACTAGCTGCTGGAACCATTCTACAGCCGCCATTTGGGGTTTGTACAGGCGCCATCTTTTATACTTAACAGCTATACTAGCTGCTGGACCATTCTACACCACCATTTTAAGTTTTTTATAGCCGCCATCTCTTATATAACAGCTATACTAGCTGCTGGAACCATTCTACAGCCGCCATTTTTGAATTTTATAATATCGCCATCTCTTATATAACAGCTTTACCAGCTGCTGGAACCATTCTACAGCCGCCTTTTTGAGTTTTATAGCGCCATCTCTTATATAACAGCTTTACCAGCTGCTGGAACCATTCTACAGCAGTCATTTTGAGTTTTATAGCCGCCATCTCTTATATAGCAACTATACTAGCCACTGAACCATTCTACATTCGCCATTTTGAGTTTTATAGCCGCCATTTTGAGTTTTATAGCCGCCATCTCTTATATATCAGCTTTACTAGCTGCTGGAACCATTCTACTGCCGCCATTTTGAGTTTTATAGCCGCCATCTCTTATATATCAGCTTTACTAGCTGCCCAGGAACCATTCTACAGCCGCCATTTTGGGTTTTATACCGCCATTTTGAGTTTTATAGCCGCCATCTCTTATATATCAGCTTTACTAGCTGCTGGAACCATTCTACTGCCGCCATTTTGAGTTTTATAGCCGCCATCTCTTATATAACAGCTATACTAGCTGCTGGAACCATTATATACAGCCGCCATTTTGACATTGTCGCCGCCATCTCTTATATAACAGCTATGCTAGCTATGCTCCACCATTCTACAGCCGCCATTTTGAGTTTATAGCCGCCATCTCTTATATAACAGCTATACTAGCTGCTTTCTGGAACCATTCTGCAGCTGCCATTTTGATTTTATAGCCGTAATCTTTTAAATAACAGCTTTACTAGCTGCTGGAGTATTCTACAGCCGCCATTTTGAGTTTATATAGCCGCCATCTCTTATATAACAGCTATGCTACCTGCTGGAACCATTATGCAACCGCCATTTGAGATTGTATAGCCGCCATCTCTTATATAACAGCTTTACCAGCTGCTGGAACCATTCTACAGCCGCCATTTTGGTTTTTATAGCCGCCATCTCTTATATCCCAGCTTTACTAGCTGCTGGAACCATTCTACAGCCGCCATTTTGAGTTTTATTGCCGCCATCTCTTATATATCAGCTTTACTAGCTGCTGGAACCATTCTACAGCGGCCATTTTGGGTTTTAAACCCGCCATCTCTTATATAACAGCTACACTACCTGCTGGAACCATGCTACAGCTGCCATTTTGATTTTATAGCCGCCATCTATTAAATAACAGTTTATAGCCGCCATCTCATATATAACAGCTATACTAGCTGCTGGAACCATTCTGCAGCTGCCATTTTTGATTTTTATAGCCGCCATCTTTTATATAACAGCTATACTAGCTGCTGGAACCATTCTACAGCCGCCATTTTGAATTTTATAGCCGCCATCTCTTATATCCCCAGCTTTACTAGCTGCTGGAACCATTCTACAGCCGCCATTTTGGGTTTTATACCCGCACATCTTTGCTCATAACAGCTATACTAGCTGCTGGAACCATTCTACCACCATTTTGAGTTTTATAGCCGCCATCTCTTATATAACAGCTATAATAGCTGCTGGAACCATTCTACAGCAGTCATTTTGAGTTTTATAGCCGCCATCTCTTATATAACAGCTATACTAGCCGCTGGAACCATTCTACAGCCGCCATTTTGAGTTTTATAGCCGCCATCTCTTATATAACAGCTATACTATGCTGGAACCATTCTACAGCCGCCATTTTGAGTTTTATAGCCGCCATCTCTTATATAACAGCTATGCTAGCTGCTGGAACCATTCTGCGGCTGCCATTTTGCGATTTTTATAGCCGCAATCTTTTAAATAACAGCTTTACTAGCTGCTGGAACCATTCTACAGCCGCCATTTTGAGGTTTATAGCCGCCATCTTTGCTTAACGGCGCTATACTAGCTGCTGGAACCGATATACAGCCGCCATTTTGAATTGTATAGCCGCCATCTCTTATATAACAGCTTTACCAGCTGCTGGAACCATTCTACAGCCGCCATTTTGAGGTTTTATAGCCGCCATCTCTTATATATCAGCTTTACTAGCTGCTGGAACCATTCTACAGCCGCCATTTTGGGTTTTTATACCCGCCATCTCTTATATATCAGCTCTACTAGCTGCTGGAACCATTCTGGCGGCCATTTTGAGTTTTATAGCCGCCATCTCTTATATAACAGCTATACTAACACTGGAACCGATATACAGCCGCCATTTTGAATTATTTATAGCCGCCATCTCTTATATAACAGCTATACTAGCTGCTGGAACCATTCTACAGCCGCCATTTTGAGTTTTATAGCCGCCATTCTTATATAACAGCTATGCCCGCTGCTGGAACCATTCTGCAGCTGCCATTTTTCCGATTTTATAGCCGCAATCTTTTAAATAACAGCTTTACTAGCTGCTGGAACCATTCTGCAGCCGCCATTTTGAGGTTTATAGCCGCCATCTCTTATATAACAGCTATACTAGCTGCTGGAGACGATATGCAGCCGCCATTTTGAGATTGTATAGCCGCCATCTCTTATATAACAGCTTTTACCAGCTGCTGGAACCATTCTACAGCCATTTTGGGTTTTATAGCCGCCATCTCTTATATCCCAGCTTTACTAGCTGCTGGAACCATTCTGCAGCCGCCATTTTGAGTTTTATTGCCGCCATCTCTTATATATCAGCTTTACTAGCTGCTGGAACCATTCTACAGCGGCCATTTTGGGTTTTAAACCCGCCATCTCTTATATAACAGCTACACTACCTGCTGGAACCATGCTACAGCTGCCATTTTGATTTTTATAGCCGCCATCTATTAAATAGCAGTTTATAACCGCCATCTCATATAACAGCTATACCAGCTGCTGGAACCATTCTGCAGCTGCCATTTGATTTTTATAGCCGCCATATTTTATATAGCAAGCTATACTAGCTGCTGGAACCATTCTACAGCCGCCATTTTTGAATTTATAGCCGCCATCTCTTATATATCAGCTTTACTAGCTGCTGGAACCATTCTACAGCCGCCATTTTGGGTTTATACGCGCCATCTTTTATATAACAGCTATACTAGCTGCTGGAACCATTCTACACACACCATTTTGAGTTTTATAGCCGCCATCTCTTATATAACAGCTATAATAGCTGCTGGAACCATTCTACAGCAGTCATTTTGAGTTTTATAGCCGCCATCTCTTATATACCAGCTATACTAGCTGCTGGAACCATTCTACAGCCGCCATTTTGAATTTTATAGCCGCCATCTCTTATATAACAGCTTTACTAGCTGCTGGAACCATTCTACAGCCGCCATTTTGAGTTTTATAGCCGCCATCTCTTATATAACAGCTTTACTAGCTGCTGGAACCATTCTGCAGCCGCCATTTTTGGGTTTTATAGCCGCCATCTTTTATATAACAGCTATACTAGCTGCTGGAACCATTCTACAGCCGCCATTTTGAGTTTTATAGCCGCCATCTCTTATATAACAGCTATACTAGCTGCTGGAACCATTCTACAGCCGCCATTTTGAGGTTTTATAGCCGCCATCTCTTATATAACAGCTATACTAGCTGCTGGAACCATTCTACAGCCGCCATTTTGAGTTTTATAGCCGCCATCTTTTATATAACAGCTTTACTAGCTGCTGGAACCATTCTACAGCCGCCATTTTGAGTTTTATAGCCGCCATCTCTTATATAACAGCTATACTAGCTGCTGGAACCATTCTACAGCGGCCATTTTGAGGTTTTATAGCCGCCATCTCTTATATAACAGCTATACTAGCTGCTGGAACCATTCTACAGCTGCCATTTTGAGTTTTTTATAGCCGCCATCTCTTATATAACAGTTTTTATAGCCGCCATCTCTTATATAACAGCTTTACTAGCTGCTGGAACCATTCTACAGCCGCCATTTTGAGTTTTATTGCCGCCATCTCTTATATATCAGCTTTACTAGCTGCTGGAACCATTCTACAGCCGCCATTTTGAGTTTTATTGCCGCCATCTCTTATATATCAGCTTTACTAGCTGCTGGAACCATTCTACAGCCGCCATTTTTGAGTTTTTATAGCCGCCATCTCTTATATAACAGCTATACTAGCTGCTGGAACCATTCTACAGCCGCCATTTTGAGTTTTATAGCCGCCATCTCTTATATAACAGCTTTACTAGCTGCTGGAACCATTCTACAGCCGCCATTTTGAGTTTTATAGCCGCCATCTCTTATATAACAGCTATACTAGCTGCTGGAACCATTCTACAGCCGCCATTTTTGAGTTTTTATAGCCGCCATCTCTTATATAACAGCTTACTAGCTGCTGGAACCATTCTACAGCTGCCATTTTTGAGTTTTATAGCCGCCATCTCTTATATATCAGCTTTACCCTAGCTGCTGGAACCATTCTACAGCCGCCATTTTGAGGTTTTATAGCCGCCATCTCTTATATAACAGCTTCACTAGCTGCTGGAACCATTCTACAGCCGCCATTTTGAGTTTTTATAGCCGCCATCTCTTATATAACAGCTTTACTAACTGCTGGAACCATTCTACAGCCGCCATTTTTGAGTTTTATAGCCGCCATCTTTTATATAACAGCTATACTAGCTGCTGGAACCATTCTACAGCGCCATTTTTGAGTTTTATAGCCGCCATCTCTTATATAACAGCTTTACTAGCTGCTGGAACCATTATACAGCCGCCATTTTGGTTTTATAGCCGCCATCTCTTATATATCAGCTTTACTAGCTGCTGGAACCATTCTACAGCCGCCATTTTGAGTTTTTATAGCCGCCATCTCTTATATAACAGCTTTACTAGCTGCTGGAACCATTCTACAGCCGCCATTTTGAGTTTTTATAGCCGCCATCTCTTATATAACAGCTTTACTAGCTGCTGGAACCATTCTACAGCCGCCATTTTTGAGTTTTATACCGCCATCTCTTATATAACAGCTTTACTAGCTGCTGGAACCATTCTACAGCCGCCATTTTTGAGGTTTTATAGCCGCCATCTCTTATATAACAGCTTTACTAGCTGCTGGAACCATTCTACAGCCGCCATTTTTGAGTTTTTATAGCCGCCATCTCTTATATAACAGCTTTACTAGCTGCTGGAACCATTCTACAGCCGCCATTTTGAGTTTTTATTGCCGCCATCTCTTATATAACAGCTTACTAGCTGCTGGAACCATTCTACTGCCGCCATTTTGAGTTTTTATAGCCGCCATCTCTTATATATCAGCTTTACTAGCTGCTGGAACCATTCTACAGCCGCCATTTTTTGAGTTTTATAGCCGCCATCTCTTATATATCAGCTTTACTAGCTGCTGGAACCATTCTACAGCCGCCATTTTGAGTTTTATAGCCGCCATCTCTTATATAACAGCTATACTAGCTGCTGGAACCATTCTACAGCCGCCATTTTTGAGTTTTTATAGCCGCCATCTCTTATATAACAGCTTTACTAGCTGCTGGAACCATTCTACAGCCGCCATTTTGAGTTTTATAGCCGCCATCTCTTATATAACAGCTATACTAGCTGCTGGAACCATTCTACAGCCGCCATTTTGAGTTTTATAGCCGCCATCTCTTATATAACAGCTTTACTAGCTGCTGGAACCATTCTACAGCCGCCATTTTGAGGTTTTATAGCCGCCATCTCTTATATAACAGCTATACTAGCTGCTGGAACCATTCTACAGCCGCCATTTTGAGTTTTATAGCCGCTATCTCTTATATAACAGCTATACTAGCTGCTGGAACCATTCTACAGCCGCCATTTTGAGTTTTATAGCCGCCATCTCTTATATAACAGCTTTACTAGCTGCTGGAACCATTCTACAGCCGCCATTTTGAGTTTTATAGCCGCCATCTCTTATATAACAGCTTTACTAGCTGCTGGAACCATTCTACAGCCGCCATTTTGAGTTTTATAGCCGCCATCTCTTATATAACAGCTTTACTAGCTGCTGGAACCATTCTACAGCCGCCATTTTGAGTTTTATAGCCGCCATCTCTTATATAACAGCTTTACTAGCTGCTGGAACCATTCTACAGCCGCCATTTTGAGTTTTATAGCCGCCATCTCTTATATATCAGCTTTACTAGCTGCTGGAACCATTCTACAGCCGCCATTTTGAGTTTTATAGCCGCCATCTCTTATATAACAGCTATACTAGCTGCTGGAACCATTCTACAGCCGCCATTTTGAGTTTTATAGCCGCCATCTCTTATATAACAGCTTTACTAGCTGCTGGAACCATTCTACAGCCGCCATTTTGAGTTTTATAGCCGCCATCTCTTATATAACAGCTTTACTAGCTGCTGGAACCATTCTACAGCCGCCATTTTGAGTTTTATAGCCGCCATCTCTTATATAACAGCTTTACTAGCTGCTGGAACCATTCTACAGCCGCCATTTTGAGTTTTATACCGCCATCTCTTATATAACAGCTTTACTAGCTGCTGGAACCATTCTACAGCCGCCATTTTGAGTTTTATAGCCGCCATCTCTTATATAACAGCTATACTAGCTGCTGGAACCATTCTACAGCCGCCATTTTGAGTTTTATAGCCGCCATCTCTTATATAACAGCTTTACTAGCTGCTGGAACCATTCTACAGCCGCCATTTTGAGTTTTATAGCCGCCATCTCTTATATAACAGCTATACTAGCTGCTGGAACCATTCTACAGCCGCCATTTTGAGTTTTATAGCCGCCATCTCTTATATAACAGCTATACTAGCTGCTGGAACCATTCTACAGCCGCCATTTTTGAGTTTTATAGCCGCCATCTCTTATATAACAGCTTTACTAGCTGCTGGAACCATTCTACAGCCGCCATTTTGAGTTTTTATAACCGCCATCTCTTATATAACAGCTTTACTAGCTGCTGGAACCATTCTACAGCCGCCATTTTGAGTTTTATAGCCGCCATCTCTTATATAACAGCTATACTAGCTGCTGGAACCATTCTACAGCCGCCATTTTGAGATTTTATAGCCGCCATCTCTTATATAACAGCTTTACTAGCTGCTGGAACCATTCTACAGCCGCCATTTTGAGTTTTATAGCCGCCATCTCTTATATATCAGCTTTACTAGCTGCTGGAACCATTCTACAGCCGCCATTTTGAGTTTTATAGCCGCCATCTCTTATATAACAGCTTTACTAGCTGCTGGAACCATTCTACAGCCGCCATTTTGAGTTTTATAGCCGCCATCTCTTATATAACAGCTTTACTAGCTGCTGGAACCATTCTACAGCCGCCATTTTGAGTTTTATAGCCGCCATCTCTTATATATCAGCTTTACTAGCTGCTGGAACCATTCTACAGCCGCCATTTTGAGTTTTATAGCCGCCATCTCTTATATAACAGCTTTACTAGCTGCTGGAACCATTCTACAGCCGCCATTTTGAGTTTTATAGCCGCCATCTCTTATATAACAGCTATACTAGCTGCTGGAACCATTCTACAGCCGCCATTTTGAGTTTTATAGCCGCCATCTCTTATATAACAGCTTTACTAGCTGCTGGAACCATTCTACAGCCGCCATTTTGAGTTTTATAGCCGCCATCTCTTATATAACAGCTATACTAGCTGCTGGAACCATTCTACAGCCGCCATTTTGAGTTTTTATAGCCGCCATCTCTTATATAACAGCTTTACTAGCTGCTGGAACCATTCTACAGCCGCCATTTTGAGTTTTATAGCCGCCATCTCTTATATAACAGCTTTACTAGCTGCTGGAACCATTCTACAGCCGCCATTTTGAGTTTTATAGCCGCCATCTCTTATATAACAGCTATACTAGCTGCTGGAACCATTCTACAGCCGCCATTTTGAGTTTTATAGCCGCCATCTCTTATATAACAGCTTTACTAGTTGCTGGAGCCATTCTACAGCCGCCATTTTGAGTTTTATAGCCGCCATCTCTTATATATCAGCTTTACTAGCTGCTGGAACCATTCTACAGCGGCCATTTTGGGTTTTAAGCCCGCCATCTCTTATATAACAGCTATACTACCTGCTGGAACCATGCTACAGCTGCCATTTTGATTTTTATAGCCACCATCTATTAAATAACAGTTTTATAGCCGCCATCTCTTATATAACAGCTATACTAGCTGCTGGAACCATTCTACTGCCGCCATTTTGAGTTTTATTGCCGCCATCTCTTATATATCAGCTTTACTAGCTGCTGGAACCATTCTACAGCCGCCATTTTGAGTTTTATTGCCGCCATCTCTTATATATCAGCTTTACTAGCTGCTGGAACCATTCTACAGCCGCCATTTTGGGGTTTTATACCCGCCATCTCTTATATAACAGCTATACTAGCTGCTGGAACCATTCTACAGACGCCATTTTGAGTTTTTATAGCCGCCATCTCTTATATAACAGCTATACTAGCCGCTGGAACCATTCTACAGCCGCCATTTTGAGTTTTATAGCCGCCATCTCTTATATAACAGCTATACTAGCTGCTGGAACCATTCTACAGCCGCCATTTTGAGTTTTATAGCCGCCATCTCTTATATAACAGCTATACTAGCTGCTGGAACCATTCTACAGCCGCCATTTTGAGTTTTTATAGCCGCCATCTCTTATATAACAGCTTTACTAGCTGCTGGAACCATTCTACAGCCGCCATTTTGAGTTTTATAGCCGCCATCTCTTATATATCAGCTTTACTAGCTGCTGGAACCATTCTACAGCCGCCATTTTGGTTTTATACCGCCATTTTCAGTTTTATAGCCGCCATCTCTTATATAACAGCTTTACTAGCTGCTGGAACCATTCTACAGCCGCCATTTTGAGTTTTTATAGCCGCCATCTCTTATATAACAGCTATACTAGCTGCTGGAACCATTCTACAGCCGCCATTTTGAGTTTTATAGCCGCCATCTCTTATATATCAGCTTTACTAGCTGCTGGAACCATTCTACAGCCGCCATTTTGAGTTTTTATAGCCGCCATCTCTTAAATAACAGCTTTACTAGCTGCTGGAACCATTCTACAGCCGCCATTTTGAGTTTTATAGCCGCCATCTCTTATATATCAGCTTTACTAGCTGCTGGAACCATTCTACAGCCGCCATTTTGAGTTTTATAGCCGCCATCTCTTATATAACAGCTATACTAGCTGCTGGAACCATTCTACAGCCGCCATTTTGAGTTTTATAGCCGCCATCTCTTATATAACAGCTTTACTAGCTGCTGGAACCATTCTACAGCCGCCATTTTGAGTTTTATAGCCGCCATCTCTTATATAACAGCTATACTAGCTGCTGGAACCATTCTACAGCCGCCATTTTGAGTTTTATAGCCGCCATCTCTTATATATCAGCTTTACTAGCTGCTGGAACCATTCTACAGCCGCCATTTTGGGTTTTATAGCCCGCCATCTTTTATATAACAGCTATACTAGCTGCTGGAACCATTCTACAGCCACCATTTTGAGTTTTATAGCCGCCATCTCTTATATAACAGCTATACTAGCTGCTGGAACCATTCTACAGCCGCCATTTTGAGTTTTATAGCCGCCATCTCTTATATAACAGCTTTACTAGCTGCTGGAACCATTCTACAGCCGCCATTTTGAGTTTTATAGCCGCCATCTCTTATATAACAGCTTTACTAGCTGCTGGAACCATTCTACAGCCGCCATTTTGAGTTTTTATAGCCGCCATCTCTTATATAACAGCTATACTAGCTGCTGGAACCATTCTACAGCCGCCATTTTGAGTTTTATAGCCGCCATCTCTTATATAACAGCTTTACTAGCTGCTGGAACCATTCTACAGCCGCCATTTTGAGTTTTATAGCCGCCATCTCTTATATAACAGCTTTACTAGCTGCTGGAACCATTCTACAGCCGCCATTTTGGGTTTTTATAGCCCGCCATCTCTTATATAACAGCTATACTAGCTGCTGGAACCATTCTACAGCCGCCATTTTGAGTTTTATAGCCGCCATCTCTTATATAACAGCTTTACTAGCTGCTGGAACCATTCTACAGCCGCCATTTTGAGTTTTATAGCCGCCATCTCTTATATAACAGCTTTACTAGCTGCTGGAACCATTCTACAGCCGCCATTTTGAGTTTTATAGCCGCCATCTCTTATATAACAGCTATACTAGCTGCTGGAACCATTCTACAGCCGCCATTTTGAGTTTTATAGCCGCCATCTCTTATATATCAGCTTTACTAGCTGCTGGAACCATTCTACAGCCGCCATTTTGAGTTTTATAGCCCGCCATCTCTTATATAACAGCTATACTAGCTGCTGGAACCATTCTACAGCCGCCATTTTGAGTTTTATAGCCGCCATCTCTTATATAACAGCTATACTAGCTGCTGGAACCATTCTACAGCCGCCATTTTGGTTTTTATAGCCGCCATCTCTTATATAACAGCTATACTAGCTGCTGGAACCATTCTACAGCCGCCATTTTGAGTTTTTATAGCCGCCATCTCTTATATAACAGCTATACTAGCTGCTGGAACCATTCTACAGCCGCCATTTTGAGTTTTATAGCCGCCATCTCTTATATAACAGCTTTACTAGCTGCTGGAACCATTCTACAGCCGCCATTTTGAGTTTTATAGCCGCCATCTCTTATATATCAGCTTTACTAGCTGCTGGAACCATTCTACAGCCGCCATTTTGAGTTTTTATAGCCGCCATCTCTTATATAACAGCTTTACTAGCTGCTGGAACCATTCTACAGCCGCCATTTTGAGTTTTTATAGCCGCCATCTCTTTATATAACAGCTTTACTAGCTGCTGGAACCATTCTACAGCCGCCATTTTGGGGTTTTATAGCCGCCATCTCTTATATAACAGCTATACTAGCTGCTGGAACCATTCTACAGCCGCCATTTTTGAGTTTTATAGCCGCCATCTCTTATATAACAGCTATACTAGCTGCTGGAACCATTCTACAGCCGCCATTTTGAGTTTTTATAGCCGCCATCTCTTATATAACAGCTTTACTAGCTGCTGGAACCATTCTACAGCCGCCATTTTGAGTTTTTATAGCCGCCATCTCTTATATAACAGCTTTACTAGCTGCTGGAACCATTCTACAGCCGCCATTTTGGGTTTTATAGCCGCCATCTCTTATATAACAGCTATACTAGCTGCTGGAACCATTCTACAGCCGCCATTTTGAGTTTTTTTATAGCCGCCATCTCTTATATAACAGCTTTACTAGCTGCTGGAACCATTCTACAGCCGCCATTTTGAGTTTTTATAGCCGCCATCTCTTATATAACAGCTATACTAGCTGCTGGAACCATTCTACAGCCGCCATTTTGAGTTTTATAGCCGCCATCTCTTATATAACAGCTTTACTAGCTGCTGGAACCATTCTACAGCCGCCATTTTTGAGTTTTTATAGCCGCCATCTCTTATATATCAGCTTTACTAGCTGCTGGAACCATTCTACAGGCCATATTTTGGGTTTTATAGCCGCCATCTCTTATATAACAGCTATACTAGCTGCTGGAACCATTCTACAGCCGCCATTTTGAGTTTTATAGCCGCCATCTCTTATATAACAGCTATACTAGCTGCTGGAACCATTCTACAGCCGCCATTTTGAGTTTTATAGCCGCCATCTCTTATATAACAGCTATACTAGCTGCTGGAACCATTCTACAGCCGCCATTTTGAGTTTTTATAGCCGCCATCTCTTATATAACAGCTTTACTAGCTGCTGGAACCATTCTACAGCCGCCATTTTGGTTTTATAGCCGCCATCTCTTATATAACAGCTATACTAGCTGCTGGAACCATTCTACAGCCGCCATTTTGAGTTTTTATAGCCGCCATCTCTTATATAACAGCTTTACTAGCTGCTGGAACCATTCTACAGCCGCCATTTTTGAGTTTTATAGCCGCCATCTCTTATATAACAGCTATACTAGCTGCTGGAACCATTCTACAGCCGCCATTTTGAGTTTTTATAGCCGCCATCTCTTATATAACAGCTATACTAGCTGCTGGAACCATTCTACAGCCGCCATTTTTGAGTTTTTATAGCCGCCATCTCTTATATAACAGCTTTACTAGCTGCTGGAACCATTCTACAGCCGCCATTTTTGAGTTTTTATAGCCGCCATCTCTTATATAACAGCTTTACTAGCTGCTGGAACCATTCTACAGCCGCCATTTTGGTTTTATAGCCGCCATCTCTTATATATCAGCTTTACTAGCTGCTGGAACCATTCTACAGCCGCCATTTTGGGTTTTTATAGCCGCCATCTCTTATATAACAGCTATACTAGCTGCTGGAACCATTCTACAGCCGCCATTTTGAGTTTTTATAGCCGCCATCTCTTATATAACAGCTTTACTAGCTGCTGGAACCATTCTACAGCCGCCATTTTGAGTTTTATAGCCGCCATCTCTTATATATCAGCTTTACTAGCTGCTGGAACCATTCTACAGCCGCCATTTTGAGTTTTTATAGCCGCCATCTCTTATATAACAGCTATACTAGCTGCTGGAACCATTCTACAGCCGCCATTTTTGAGTTTTATAGCCGCCATCTCTTATATAACAGCTTTACTAGCTGCTGGAACCATTCTACAGCCGCCATTTTGAGTTTTATAGCCGCCATCTCTTATATATCAGCTTTACTAGCTGCTGGAACCATTCTACAGCCGCCATTTTGGGTTTTTATAGCCCGCCATCTCTTATATAACAGCTATACTAGCTGCTGGAACCATTCTACAGCACGCCATTTTGAGTTTTATAGCCGCCATCTCTTATATAACAGCTTTACTAGCTGCTGGAACCATTCTACAGCCGCCATTTTGAGTTTTATAGCCGCCATCTCTTATATAACAGCTATACTAGCTGCTGGAACCATTCTACAGCCGCCATTTTGAGTTTTATAGCCGCCATCTCTTATATAACAGCTTTACTAGCTGCTGGAACCATTCTACAGCCGCCATTTTGAGTTTTATAGCCGCCATCTCTTATATAACAGCTTTACTAGCTGCTGGAACCATTCTACAGCCGCCATTTTGAGTTTTATAGCCGCCATCTCTTATATAACAGCTTTACTAGCTGCTGGAACCATTCTACAGCCGCCATTTTTGAGTTTTATAGCCGCCATCTCTTATATAACAGCTTTACTAGCTGCTGGAACCATTCTACAGCCGCCATTTTGAGTTTTTATAGCCGCCATCTCTTATATAACAGCTTTACTAGCTGCTGGAACCATTCTACAGCCGCCATTTTGAGTTTTATAGCCGCCATCTCTTATATAACAGCTTTACTAGCTGCTGGAACCATTCTACAGCCGCCATTTTGAGTTTTATAGCCGCCATCTCTTATATAACAGCTTTACTAGCTGCTGGAACCATTCTACAGCCGCCATTTTGAGTTTTATAGCCGCCATCTCTTATATATCAGCTTTACTAGCTGCTGGAACCATTCTACAGCCGCCATTTTGAGTTTTATAGCCGCCATCTCTTATATAACAGCTTTACTAGCTGCTGGAACCATTCTACAGCCGCCATTTTGAGTTTTATAGCCGCCATCTCTTATATAACAGCTTTACTAGCTGCTGGAACCATTCTACAGCCGCCATTTTGAGTTTTTATAGCCGCCATCTCTTATATAACAGCTTTACTAGCTGCTGGAACCATTCTACAGCCGCCATTTTGAGTTTTATAGCCGCCATCTCTTATATAACAGCTTTACTAGCTGCTGGAACCATTCTACAGCCGCCATTTTGAGTTTTATAGCCGCCATCTCTTATATAACAGCTTTACTAGCTGCTGGAACCATTCTACAGCCGCCATTTTGAGTTTTATAGCCGCCATCTCTTATATAACAGCTATACTAGCTGCTGGAACCATTCTACAGCCGCCATTTTGAGTTTTATAGCCGCCATCTCTTATATAACAGCTTTACTAGCTGCTGGAACCATTCTACAGCCGCCATTTTGAGTTTTATAGCCGCCATCTCTTATATAACAGCTATACTAGCTGCTGGAACCATTCTACAGCCGCCATTTTGAGTTTTATAGCCGCCATCTCTTATATAACAGCTTTACTAGCTGCTGGAACCATTCTACAGCCGCCATTTTGAGTTTTATAGCCGCCATCTCTTATATAACAGCTTTACTAGCTGCTGGAACCATTCTACAGCCGCCATTTTGAGGTTTTATAGCCGCCATCTCTTATATAACAGCTATACTAGCTGCTGGAACCATTCTACAGCCGCCATTTTGAGTTTTTATAGCCGCCATCTCTTATATAACAGCTTTACTAGCTGCTGGAACCATTCTACAGCCGCCATTTTGAGTTTTATAGCCGCCATCTCTTATATAACAGCTATACTAGCTGCTGGAACCATTCTACAGCCGCCATTTTGAGTTTTATAGCCGCCATCTCTTATATAACAGCTTTACTAGCTGCTGGAACCATTCTACAGCCGCCATTTTGAGTTTTTATAGCCGCCATCTCTTATATAACAGCTTTACTAGCTGCTGGAACCATTCTACAGCCGCCATTTTGAGTTTTATAGCCGCCATCTCTTATATAACAGCTATACTAGCTGCTGGAACCATTCTACAGCCGCCATTTTGAGTTTTTATAGCCGCCATCTCTTATATAACAGCTTTACTAGCTGCTGGAACCATTCTACAGCCGCCATTTTGAGTTTTATAGCCGCCATCTCTTATATAACAGCTATACTAGCTGCTGGAACCATTCTACAGCCGCCATTTTGAGTTTTATAGCCGCCATCTCTTATATAACAGCTTTACTAGCTGCTGGAACCATTCTACAGCCGCCATTTTGAGTTTTATAGCCGCCATCTCTTATATATCAGCTTTACTAGCTGCTGGAACCATTCTACAGCCGCCATTTTGGGTTTTATAGCCCGCCATCTCTTATATAACAGCTATACTAGCTGCTGGAACCATTCTACAGCCGCCATTTTGAGTTTTATAGCCGCCATCTCTTATATAACAGCTATACTAGCTGCTGGAACCATTCTACAGCCGCCATTTTGAGTTTTATAGCCGCCATCTCTTATATAACAGCTATACTAGCTGCTGGAACCATTCTACAGCCGCCATTTTGAGTTTTATAGCCGCCATCTCTTATATAACAGCTTTACTAGCTGCTGGAACCATTCTACAGCCGCCATTTTGAGTTTTATAGCCGCCATCTCTTATATAACAGCTTTACTAGCTGCTGGAACCATTCTACAGCCGCCATTTTGAGTTTTATAGCCGCCATCTCTTATATAACAGCTTTACTAGCTGCTGGAACCATTCTACAGCCGCCATTTTGAGTTTTTATAGCCGCCATCTCTTATATAACAGCTATACTAGCTGCTGGAACCATTCTACAGCCGCCATTTTGAGTTTTATAGCCGCCATCTCTTATATAACAGCTATACTAGCTGCTGGAACCATTCTACAGCCGCCATTTTGAGTTTTATAGCCGCCATCTCTTATATAACAGCTTTACTAGCTGCTGGAACCATTCTACAGCCGCCATTTTGAGTTTTATAGCCGCCATCTCTTATATAACAGCTTTACTAGCTGCTGGAACCATTCTACAGCCGCCATTTTGAGTTTTATAGCCGCCATCTCTTATATAACAGCTATACTAGCTGCTGGAACCATTCTACAGCCGCCATTTTGAGTTTTATAGCCGCCATCTCTTATATAACAGCTATACTAGCTGCTGGAACCATTCTACAGCCGCCATTTTGAGTTTTATAGCCGCCATCTCTTATATAACAGCTTTACTAGCTGCTGGAACCATTCTACAGCCGCCATTTTGAGTTTTATAGCCGCCATCTCTTATATAACAGCTATACTAGCTGCTGGAACCATTCTACAGCCGCCATTTTGAGTTTTATAGCCGCCATCTCTTATATAACAGCTTTACTAGCTGCTGGAACCATTCTACAGCCGCCATTTTGAGTTTTATAGCCGCCATCTCTTATATAACAGCTTTACTAGCTGCTGGAACCATTCTACAGCCGCCATTTTGAGTTTTTATAGCCGCCATCTCTTATATAACAGCTTTACTAGCTGCTGGAACCATTCTACAGCCGCCATTTTGAGTTTTTATAGCCGCCATCTCTTATATAACAGCTTTACTAGCTGCTGGAACCATTCTACAGCCGCCATTTTGAGTTTTATAGCCGCCATCTCTTATATAACAGCTATACTAGCTGCTGGAACCATTCTACAGCCGCCATTTTGAGTTTTATAGCCGCCATCTCTTATATAACAGCTTTACTAGCTGCTGGAACCATTCTACAGCCGCCATTTTGAGTTTTATAGCCGCCATCTCTTATATAACAGCTATACTAGCTGCTGGAACCATTCTACAGCCGCCATTTTGAGTTTTATAGCCGCCATCTCTTATATAACAGCTATACTAGCTGCTGGAACCATTCTACA
Organism: Drosophila equinoxialis; assembly: GCA_018150345.1. Taxonomy (NCBI): domain Eukaryota; kingdom Metazoa; phylum Arthropoda; class Insecta; order Diptera; family Drosophilidae; genus Drosophila; species Drosophila equinoxialis. The sequence continues at coordinate 20,092 of JAECWI010000272.1, forward strand.
GCCGCCATTTTGAGTTTTATAGCCGCCATCTCTTATATAACAGCTTTACTAGCTGCTGGAACCATTCTACAGCCGCCATTTTGGTTTTATAGCCGCCATCTCTTATATAACAGCTATACTAGCTGCTGGAACCATTCTACAGCCGCCATTTTGAGTTTTATAGCCGCCATCTCTTATATAACAGCTTTACTAGCTGCTGGAACCATTCTACAGCCGCCATTTTGAGTTTTATAGCCGCCATCTCTTATATAACAGCTATACTAGCTGCTGGAACCATTCTACAGCCGCCATTTTGAGTTTTATAGCCGCCATCTCTTATATAACAGCTTTACTAGCTGCTGGAACCATTCTACAGCCGCCATTTTGAGTTTTTATAGCCGCCATCTCTTATATAACAGCTTTACTAGCTGCTGGAACCATTCTACAGCCGCCATTTTGAGTTTTATAGCCGCCATCTCTTATATAACAGCTATACTAGCTGCTGGAACCATTCTACAGCCGCCATTTTGAGTTTTATAGCCGCCATCTCTTATATAACAGCTTTACTAGCTGCTGGAACCATTCTACAGCCGCCATTTTGAGTTTTATAACCATCTGCCGCCATTTTGTTTTATAGCCGCCATCTCTTATATAACAGCTATACTAGCTGCTGGAACCATTCTACAGCCGCCATTTTGAGTTTTTTATAGCCGCCATCTCTTATATAACAGCTTTACTAGCTGCTGGAACCATTCTACAGCCGCCATTTTTGTTTTACAGCCGCCATTTTGAGTTTTATAGCCGCCATCTCTTATATAACAGCTTTACTAGCTGCTGGAACCATTCTACAGCGCCATTTTGAGTTTTATAGCCGCCATCTCTTATATAACAGCTATACTAGCTGCTGGAACCATTCTACAGCCGCCATTTTGAGTTTTATAGCCGCCATCTCTTATATAACAGCTTTACTAGCTGCTGGAACCATTCTACAGCCGCCATTTTGAGTTTTATAGCCGCCATCTCTTATATAACAGCTTTACTAGCTGCTGGAACCATTCTACAGCCGCCATTTTGAGTTTTATAGCCGCCATCTCTTATATATACAGCTTTACTAGCTGCTGGAACCATTCTACAGCCTTAGCCATTTTGAGTTTTATAGCCGCCATCTCTTATATATCAGCTTTACTAGCTGCTGGAACCATTCTACAGCCGCCATTTTGAGTTTTATAGCCGCCATCTCTTATATAACAGCTATACTAGCTGCTGGAACCATTCTACAGCCGCCATTTTGAGTTTTATAGCCGCCATCTCTTATATAACAGCTTTACTAGCTGCTGGAACCATTCTACAGCCGCCATTTTGAGTTTTATAGCCGCCATCTCTTATATAACAGCTTATACTAGCTGCTGGAACCATTCTACAGCCGCCATTTTGAGTTTTATAGCCGCCATCTCTTATATAACAGCTATAACTAGCTGCTGGAACCATTCTACAGCGGCCATTTTGAGTTTTATAGCCGCCATCTCTTATATAACAGCTATACTAGCTGCTGGAACCATTCTACAGCCGCCATTTTGAGTGTTTTATACCCGCCATCTCTTATATAACAGCTTTACTAGCTGCTGGAACCATTCTACGGCCCATTTTCAGTTTTATTTTTAGCCGCCATCTCTTATATATCAGCTTTACTAGCTGCTGGAACCATTCTACAGCCGCCATTTTGGGTTTTATACCCGCCATTCTTTTATAATATATACAGCTACATTCTATGCTGCTGGAACCATTCTACAGCCGCCATTTTGAGTTTTATAGCCGCCATCTCTTATATAACAGCTTTACTAGCTGCTGGAACCATTCTACAGCCGCCATTTTGGGTTTTATACCCGCCATCTCTTATATAACAGCTATACTAGCTGCTGGAACCATTCTACAGCCGCCATTTTGAGTTTTATAGCCGCCATCTCTTATATAACAGCTATACTAGCTGCTGGAACCATTCTACAGCCGCCATTTTGAGTTTTTTTTTTCGCCGTCTCTTATATATCAGCTTTACTAGCTGCTGGAACCATTCTACAGCCGCCATTTTGAGTTTTATAGCCGCCATCTCTTATATATCAGCTTTACTAGCTGCTGGAACCATTCTACAGCCGCCATTTTTGGAGTTTTATAGCCGCCATCTCTTATATAACAGCTATACTAAGCTGCTGGAACCATTCTACAGCCGCCATTTTGAGTTTTATAGCCGCCCATCTCTTATATAACAGCTTTACTAGCTGCTGGAACCATTCTACAGCCGCCATTTTGAGTTTTATAGCCGCCATCTCTTATATAACAGCTATACTAGCTGCTGGAACCATTCTACAGCCGCCATTTTGAGTTTTATAGCCGCCATCTCTTATATAACAGCTTTACTAGTTGCTGGAACCATTCTACAGCCGCCATTTTGAGTTTTATAGCCGCCATCTCTTATATAACAGCTTTACTAGCTGCTGGAACCATTCTACAGCCGCCATTTTGAGTTTTATAGCCGCCATCTTCTTATATAACAGCTTTACTAGCTGCTGGAACCATTCTACAGCCGCCATTTTGAGTTTTATAGCCGCCATCTCTTATATAACAGCTTTACTAGCTGCTGGAACCATTCTACAGCCGCCATTTTGAGTTTTATAGCCGCCATCTCTTATATAACAGCTTTAACTAGCTGCTGGAACCATTCTACAGCCGCCATTTTGAGTTTTATAGTCTCCTCTATAACAGCTATACTAGCTGCTGGAACATTTCTACAGCCGCCATTTTGAGTTTTATAGCCGCCATCTCTTATATAACTAGCTATACTAGCTGCTGGAACCATTCTAAGCAGCGGCCATTTTGGTTTTATAGCCGCCATCTCTTATATACAGCTATACTAGCTGCTGGAACCATTCTACAGCTGCCATTTTGATTTTTATAGCCGCCATCTTTAAATAACAGTTTTATAGCCGCCATCTCTTATATAACAGCTATACTAGCTGCTGGAACCATTCTACAGCCGCCATTTTGAGTTTTATTGCCGCCATCTCTTATATAACAGCTTTACTAGCTGCTGGAACCATTCTACAGCCGCCATTTTGAGTTTTATTGCCGCCATCTCTTATATAACAGCTTTACTAGCTGCTGGAACCATTCTACAGCCGCCATTTTGGTTTTGAGTTTTATAGCCGCCATCTCTTATATAACAGCTTTACTAGCTGGCAGGAACCATTTTGAGTTTTATAGCCGCCATCTCTTTTAACTTTATAGCCTTTTGAGTTTTATAGCCGCCATCTTTTTATACAGCTTTACTAGCTGCTGGAACCATTCTACAGCCGCCATTTTGAGTTTTATAGCCGCCATCTCTTATATAACAGCTATACTAGCTGCTGGAACCATTCTACAGCCGCCATTTTGAGTTTTATAGCCGCCATCTCTTATATAACAGCTATACTAGCTGCTGGAACCATTCTACAGCCGCCATTTTGATTTTTATAGCCGCCATCTCTTATATAACAGCTTTACTAGCTGCTGGAACCATTCTACAGCCGCCATTTTGAGTTTTATAGCCGCCATCTCTTATATAACAGCTTTACTAGCTGCTGGAACCATTCTACAGCCGCCATTTTGAGTTTTATAGCCGCCATCTCTTATATAACAGCTTTACTAGCTGCTGGAACCATTCTACAGCCGCCATTTTGAGTTTTATAGCCGCCATCTCTTATATAACAGCTATACTAGCTGCTGGAACCATTCTACAGCCGCCATTTTGAGTTTTATAGCCGCCATCTCTTATATAACAGCTTTACTAGCTGCTGGAACCATTCTACAGCCGCCATTTTGAGTTTTATAGCCGCCATCTCTTATATAACAGCTATACTAGCTGCTGGAACCATTCTACAGCCGCCATTTTGAGTTTTATAGCCGCCATCTCTTATATAACAGCTTTACTAGCTGCTGGAACCATTCTACAGCCGCCATTTTGAGTTTTATAGCCGCCATCTCTTATATAACAGCTTTACTAGCTGCTGGAACCATTCTACAGCCGCCATTTTGGGTTTTATACCCGCCATCTCTTTATATAACAGCTATACTAGCTGCTGGAACCATTCTACAGCCGCCATTTTGAGTTTTATAGCCGCCATCTCTTATATAACAGCTATACTAGCTGCTGGAACCATTCTACAGCCGCCATTTTGAGTTTTTATAGCCGCCATCTCTTATATAACAGCTATACTAGCTGCTGGAACCATTCTACAGCCGCCATTTTGAGTTTTATAGCCGCCATCTCTTATATAACAGCTATACTAGCTGCTGGAACCATTCTACAGCCGCCATTTTGAGTTTTATAGCCGCCATCTCTTATATAACAGCTTTACTAGCTGCTGGAACCATTCTACAGCCGCCATTTTGAGTTTTATAGCCGCCATCTCTTATATAACAGCTATACTAGCTGCTGGAACCATTCTACAGCCGCCATTTTGAGTTTTATAGCCGCCATCTCTTATATAACAGCTTTACTAGCTGCTGGAACCATTCTACAGCCGCCATTTTGAGTTTTATAGCCGCCATCTCTTATATAACAGCTATACTAGCTGCTGGAACCATTCTACAGCCGCCATTTTGAGTTTTATAGCCGCCATCTCTTATATAACAGCTATACTAGCTGCTGGAACCATTCTACAGCCGCCATTTTGAGTTTTATAGCCGCCATCTCTTATATAACAGCTTTACTAGCTGCTGGAACCATTCTACAGCCGCCATTTTGAGTTTTATAGCCGCCATCTCTTATATAACAGCTATACTAGCTGCTGGAACCATTCTACAGCCGCCATTTTGAGTTTTATAGCCGCCATCTCTTATATAACAGCTATACTAGCTGCTGGAACCATTCTACAGCCGCCATTTTGAGTTTTATAGCCGCCATCTCTTATATAACAGCTATACTAGCTGCTGGAACCATTCTACAGCCGCCATTTTGAGTTTTATAGCCGCCATCTCTTATATAACAGCTATACTAGCTGCTGGAACCATTCTACAGCCGCCATTTTGAGTTTTATAGCCGCCATCTCTTATATAACAGCTATACTAGCTGCTGGAACCATTCTACAGCCGCCATTTTGAGTTTTATAGCCGCCATCTCTTATATAACAGCTTTACTAGCTGCTGGAACCATTCTACAGCCGCCATTTTTGGGTTTTTATAGCCGCCATCTCTTATATAACAGCTATACTAGCTGCTGGAACCATTCTACAGCCGCCATTTTGAGTTTTATAGCCGCCATCTCTTATATAACAGCTTTACTAGCTGCTGGAACCATTCTACAGCCGCCATTTTGAGTTTTATAGCCGCCATCTCTTATATAACAGCTTTACTAGCTGCTGGAACCATTCTACAGCCGCCATTTTGAGTTTTATAGCCGCCATCTCTTATATAACAGCTTTACTAGCTGCTGGAACCATTCTACAGCCGCCATTTTGAGTTTTATAGCCGCCATCTCTTATATAACAGCTTTACTAGCTGCTGGAACCATTCTACAGCCGCCATTTTGAGTTTTATAGCCGCCATCTCTTATATAACAGCTATACTAGCTGCTGGAACCATTCTACAGCCGCCATTTTGAGTTTTATAGCCGCCATCTCTTATATAACAGCTTTACTAGCTGCTGGAACCATTCTACAGCCGCCATTTTGAGTTTTATAGCCGCCATCTCTTATATAACAGCTATACTAGCTGCTGGAACCATTCTACAGCCGCCATTTTGAGTTTTATAGCCGCCATCTCTTATATAACAGCTTTACTAGCTGCTGGAACCATTCTACAGCCGCCATTTTGAGTTTTATAGCCGCCATCTCTTATATAACAGCTATACTAGCTGCTGGAACCATTCTACAGCCGCCATTTTGAGTTTTATAGCCGCCATCTCTTATATAACAGCTTTACTAGCTGCTGGAACCATTCTACAGCCGCCATTTTGAGTTTTTATAGCCGCCATCTCTTATATAACAGCTATACTAGCTGCTGGAACCATTCTACAGCCGCCATTTTGAGTTTTATAGCCGCCATCTCTTATATAACAGCTATACTAGCTGCTGGAACCATTCTACAGCCGCCATTTTGAGTTTTATAGCCGCCATCTCTTATATAACAGCTTTACTAGCTGCTGGAACCATTCTACAGCCGCCATTTTGAGTTTTATAGCCGCCATCTCTTATATAACAGCTATACTAGCTGCTGGAACCATTCTACAGCCGCCATTTTGAGTTTTATAGCCGCCATCTCTTATATAACAGCTTTACTAGCTGCTGGAACCATTCTACAGCCGCCATTTTGAGTTTTTATAGCCGCCATCTCTTATATAACAGCTATACTAGCTGCTGGAACCATTCTACAGCCGCCATTTTGAGTTTTATAGCCGCCATCTCTTATATAACAGCTATACTAGCTGCTGGAACCATTCTACAGCCGCCATTTTGAGTTTTATAGCCGCCATCTCTTATATAACAGCTTTACTAGCTGCTGGAACCATTCTACAGCCGCCATTTTGAGTTTTATAGCCGCCATCTCTTATATAACAGCTATACTAGCTGCTGGAACCATTCTACAGCCGCCATTTTGAGTTTTATAGCCGCCATCTCTTATATAACAGCTTTACTAGCTGCTGGAACCATTCTACAGCCGCCATTTTGAGTTTTATAGCCGCCATCTCTTATATAACAGCTATACTAGCTGCTGGAACCATTCTACAGCCGCCATTTTGAGTTTTATAGCCGCCATCTCTTATATAACAGCTTTACTAGCTGCTGGAACCATTCTACAGCCGCCATTTTGAGTTTTTATAGCCGCCATCTCTTATATAACAGCTATACTAGCTGCTGGAACCATTCTACAGCCGCCATTTTGAGTTTTATAGCCGCCATCTCTTATATAACAGCTTTACTAGCTGCTGGAACCATTCTACAGCCGCCATTTTGAGTTTTATAGCCGCCATCTCTTATATAACAGCTTTACTAGCTGCTGGAACCATTCTACAGCCGCCATTTTGAGTTTTATAGCCGCCATCTCTTATATAACAGCTATACTAGCTGCTGGAACCATTCTACAGCCGCCATTTTGAGTTTTATAGCCGCCATCTCTTATATAACAGCTTTACTAGCTGCTGGAACCATTCTACAGCCGCCATTTTGAGGTTTTATAGCCGCCATCTCTTATATAACAGCTTTACTAGCTGCTGGAACCATTCTACAGCCGCCATTTTGAGTTTTATAGCCGCCATCTCTTATATAACAGCTATACTAGCTGCTGGAACCATTCTACAGCCGCCATTTTGAGTTTTATAGCCGCCATCTCTTATATAACAGCTTTACTAGCTGCTGGAACCATTCTACAGCCGCCATTTTGAGTTTTATAGCCGCCATCTCTTATATAACAGCTATACTAGCTGCTGGAACCATTCTACAGCCGCCATTTTGAGTTTTATAGCCGCCATCTCTTATATAACAGCTTTACTAGCTGCTGGAACCATTCTACAGCCGCCATTTTTGAGTTTTATAGCCGCCATCTCTTATATAACAGCTTTACTAGCTGCTGGAACCATTCTACAGCCGCCATTTTGAGTTTTATAGCCGCCATCTCTTATATAACAGCTATACTAGCTGCTGGAACCATTCTACAGCCGCCATTTTGAGTTTTATAGCCGCCATCTCTTATATAACAGCTTTACTAGCTGCTGGAACCATTCTACAGCCGCCATTTTGAGTTTTATAGCCGCCATCTCTTATATAACAGCTATACTAGCTGCTGGAACCATTCTACAGCCGCCATTTTGAGTTTTATAGCCGCCATCTCTTATATAACAGCTTTACTAGCTGCTGGAACCATTCTACAGCCGCCATTTTGAGTTTTATAGCCGCCATCTCTTATATAACAGCTTTACTAGCTGCTGGAACCATTCTACAGCCGCCATTTTGAGTTTTATAGCCGCCATCTCTTATATAACAGCTATACTAGCTGCTGGAACCATTCTACAGCCGCCATTTTGAGTTTTATAGCCGCCATCTCTTATATAACAGCTATACTAGCTGCTGGAACCATTCTACAGCCGCCATTTTGAGTTTTATAGCCGCCATCTCTTATATAACAGCTATACTAGCTGCTGGAACCATTCTACAGCCGCCATTTTGAGTTTTATAGCCGCCATCTCTTATATAACAGCTTTACTAGCTGCTGGAACCATTCTACAGCCGCCATTTTGAGTTTTATAGCCGCCATCTCTTATATATCAGCTTTACTAGCTGCTGGAACCATTCTACAGCCGCCATTTTGAGTTTTATAGCCGCCATCTCTTATATAACAGCTTTACTAGCTGCTGGAACCATTCTACAGCCGCCATTTTGAGGTTTTATAGCCGCCATCTCTTATATAACAGCTATACTAGCTGCTGGAACCATTCTACAGCCGCCATTTTGAGTTTTATAGCCGCCATCTCTTATATAACAGCTATACTAGCTGCTGGAACCATTCTACAGCCGCCATTTTGAGTTTTTTATAGCCGCCATCTCTTATATAACAGCTTTACTAGCTGCTGGAACCATTCTACAGCCGCCATTTTGAGTTTTATAGCCGCCATCTCTTATATAACAGCTATACTAGCTGCTGGAACCATTCTACAGCCGCCATTTTGAGTTTTTATAGCCGCCATCTCTTATATAACAGCTTTACTAGCTGCTGGAACCATTCTACAGCCGCCATTTTGAGTTTTATAGCCGCCATCTCTTATATAACAGCTATACTAGCTGCTGGAACCATTCTACAGCCGCCATTTTGAGTTTTATAGCCGCCATCTCTTATATATCAGCTTTACTAGCTGCTGGAACCATTCTACAGCCGCCATTTTGAGTTTTATAGCCGCCATCTCTTATATAACAGCTATACTAGCTGCTGGAACCATTCTACAGCCGCCATTTTTGAGTTTTATAGCCGCCATCTCTTATATATCAGCTTTACTAGCTGCTGGAACCATTCTACAGCCGCCATTTTGAGTTTTATAGCCGCCATCTCTTATATAACAGCTTTACTAGCTGCTGGAACCATTCTACAGCCGCCATTTTGAGTTTTTATAGCCGCCATCTCTTATATATCAGCTTTACTAGCTGCTGGAACCATTCTACAGCCGCCATTTTGAGTTTTATAGCCGCCATCTCTTATATAACAGCTATACTAGCTGCTGGAACCATTCTACAGCCGCCATTTTGAGTTTTATAGCCGCCATCTCTTATATAACAGCTTTACTAGCTGCTGGAACCATTCTACAGCCGCCATTTTGAGTTTTATTGCCGCCATCTCTTATATAACAGCTTTACTAGCTGCTGGAACCATTCTACAGCCGCCATTTTGAGTTTTATAGCCGCCATCTCTTATATAACAGCTTTACTAGCTGCTGGAACCATTCTACAGCCGCCATTTTTGAGTTTTATAGCCGCCATCTCTTATATAACAGCTTTACTAGCTGCTGGAACCATTCTACAGCCGCCATTTTGAGTTTTATAGCCGCCATCTCTTATATAACAGCTTTACTAGCTGCTGGAACCATTCTACAGCCGCCATTTTGAGTTTTATAGCCGCCATCTCTTATATATCAGCTTTACTAGCTGCTGGAACCATTCTACAGCCGCCATTTTGAGTTTTATAGCCGCCATCTCTTATATAACAGCTATACTAGCTGCTGGAACCATTCTACAGCCGCCATTTTGAGTTTTATAGCCGCCATCTCTTATATAACAGCTTTACTAGCTGCTGGAGCCATTCTACAGCCGCCATTTTGAGTTTTATAGCCGCCATCTCTTATATATCAGCTTTACTAGCTGCTGGAACCATTCTACAGCGGCCATTTTGGGTTTTAAGCCCGCCATCTCTTATATAACAGCTATACTACCTGCTGGAACCATGCTACAGCTGCCATTTTGATTTTTATAGCCGCCATCTATTAAATAACAGTTTTATAGCCGCCATCTCTTATATAACAGCTTTACTAGCTGCTGGAACCATTCTACTGCCGCCATTTTGAGTTTTATTGCCGCCATCTCTTATATATCAGCTTTACTAGCTGCTGGAACCATTCTACATCCGCCATTTTGAGTTTTATTGCCGCCATCTCTTATATATCAGCTTTACTAGCTGCTGGAACCATTCTACAGCCGCCATTTTGAGTTTTATAGCCGCCATCTCTTATATAACAGCTATACTAGCTGCTGGAACCATTCTACAGCCGCCATTTTGAGTTTTATAGCCGCCATCTCTTATATAACAGCTATACTAGCCGCTGGAACCATTCTACAGCCGCCATTTTGAGTTTTATAGACGCCATCTCTTATATAACAGCTATACTAGCTGATGGAACCATTCTACAGCCGCCATTTTGAGTTTTATAGCCGCTATCTCTTATATAACAGCTTTACTAGCTGCTGGAACCATTCTAGAGCCGCCATTTTGAGTTTTTATAGCCGCCATCTCTTAAATAACAGCTTTACTAGCTGCTGGAACCATTCTACAGCCGCCATTTTGGATTAGTTTTATAGCCGCCATCTCTTATATATCAGCTTTACTAGCTGCTGGAACCATTCTACAGCCGCCATTTTGAGTTTTATAGCCGCCATCTCTTATATATCAGCTTTACTAGCTGCTGGAACCATTCTACAGCCGCCATTTTGAGTTTTATAGCCGCCATCTCTTATATAACAGCTTTACTAGCTGCTGGAACCATTCTACAGCCGCCATTTTGTGTTTTATAGCCGCCATCTCTTATATATCAGCTTTACTAGCTGCTGGAACCATTCTACAGCCGCCATTTTGGGTTTTTTTTTATAGCCGCCATCTCTTATATAACAGCTATACTAGCTGCTGGAACCATTCTACAGCCGCCATTTTGAGTTTTATAGCCGCCATCTCTTATATAACAGCTTTACTAGCTGCTGGAACCATTCTACAGCCGCCATTTTGAGTTTTATAGCCGCCATCTCTTATATATCAGCTTTACTAGCTGCTGGAACCATTCTACAGCCGCCATTTTGAGTTTTTATAGCCGCCATCTCTTATATAACAGCTATATTAGCTGCTGGAACCATTTTACAGCCGCCATTTTTGAGTGTTATAACCGCCATCTCTTATATAACAGCTTTACTAGCTGCTGGAACCATTCTTTAGCCGCCATTTTTGAGTTTTATAGCCGCCATCTCTTATATACCAGCTTTACCAGCTGCTGGAACCATTCTACAGCCGCCATTTTGAGTTTTTATAGCCGCCATCTCTTATATAACAGCTTTACTAGCTGCTGGAACCATTCTACAGCCGCCATTTTGAGTTTTATAGCCGCCATCTCTTATATAACAGCTTTACTAGCTGCTGGAACCATTCTACAGCCGCCATTTTGAGTTTTATAGCCGCCATCTCTTATATAACAGCTATACTACCTGCTGGAACCATTTCTACAGCCGCCATTTTGAGTTTTATAGCCGCCATCTCTTATATAACAGCTATACTAGCTGCTGGAACCATTCTACTGCCGCCATTTTGAGCTTTTATAGCCGCCATCTCTTATATATCAGCTTTACTAGCTGCTGGAACCATTCTACAGCCGCCATTTTGAGTTTTATAGCCGCCATCTCTTATATATCAGCTTTACTAGCTGCTGGAACCATTCTACAGCCGCCATTTTGGGTTTTATAGCCGCCATCTCTTATATAACAGCTATACTACCTGCTGGAACCATTCTACAGCCGCCATTTTGAGTTGTTTTTTTTATAGCCGCCATCTCTTATATAACAGCTTTACTAGCTGCTGGAACCATTCTACAGCCGCCATTTTGAGTTTTTATAGCCGCCATCTCTTATATAACAGCTTTACTAGCTGCTGGAACCATTCTACAGCCGCCATTTTGAGTTTTTATAGCCGCCATCTCTTATATAACAGCTTTACTAGCTGCTGGAACCATTCTACAGCCGCCATTTTGAGTTTTAGCCGCCATCTCTTATATAACAGCTTTACTAGCTGCTGGAACCATTCTACAGCCGCCATTTTGAGTTTTATAGCCGCCATCTCTTATATATCAGCTTTACTAGCTGCTGGAACCATTCTACAGCCGCCATTTTTGAGTTTTTATAGCCGCCATCTCTTATATAACAGCTTTACTAGCTGCTGGAACCATTCTACAGCCGCCATTTTGAGGTTTTATAGCCGCCATCTCTTTTATAACAGCTATACTAGCTGCTGGAACCATTCTACAGCCGCCATTTTGAGTTTTTATAGCCGCCATCTCTTATATAACAGCTTTACTAGCTGCTGGAACCATTCTATTGCCGCCATTTTGAGTTTTATAGCCGCCATCTCTTATATAACAGCTTTACTAGCTGCTGGAACCATTCTACAGCGGCCATTTTTGGGTTTATTTTATAGCCGCCATCTCTTATATAACAGCTATACTAGCTGCTGGAACCATTCTAAGCCACCATTTTTGAGTATTTATTGCCGCCATCTCTTATATAACAGCTTTACTAGCTGCTGGAACCATTCTACAGCCGCCATTTTGGGTTTTATACCCGCCATCTCTTATATACCAGCTTTACTAGCTGCTGGAACCATTCTACAGCCGCCATTTTGTTAAGTTTTTATAGCCGCCATCTCTTATATATCAGCTTTACTAGCTGCTGGAACCATTCTACAGCCGCCATTTTGGGTTTTATAGCCGCCATCTCTTATATAACAGCTATACTAGCGCTGGAACCATTTCCTACAGCCGCCATTTTGAGTTTATAATAACCGCCATCTCTTATATAACAGCTTTACTAGCCGCTGGAACCATTCTTTAGCCGCCATTTTGAGTTTTATAGCCGCCATCTCTTATATAACAGCTATACTAGCTGCTGGAACCATTCTACAGCCGCCATTTTTGAATTTTATAGCCGCCATCTCTTTATATAACAGCTTTACTATCTGCTGTGACCATTCCTAGAGCTGCCATTTTGAGTGTTGCCAGCCTTTATCTCTTAAATAACAGCTTTACTAGCTGCTGGAACCATTCTACAGCCGCCATTTTGGGTTTTTATAGCCGCCATCTCTTATATATCAGCTTTACTAGCTGCTGAACCATTCTACAGCCGCCATTTTGGGTTTTTACAGCATTTTCTTTTATAGCCGCCATCTCTTATATATCAGCTTTACTAGCTGCTGGAACCATTCTACTGCCGCCATTTTGAGTTTTTATAGCCGCCATCTCTTATATAACAGCTATACCCAGCTGCTGATTCTACTAGATGCTGGAACCATTCTACAGCCGCCATTTTTGAGTTTTATAGCCGCCATCTCTTATATATCAGCTTTACTCAGCTGCTGGAACCATTCTACAGCCGCCATTTTGATTTTTATACCCGCCATCTCTTATATAACAGCTATACCTGCTGCTGGAACCATTCCACAGCCGCCATTTTGGGTTTTATACCCTCCATCTCTTATATAAAAGCTTTACTAGCTGCTGCGAACCATTCTGCAGCCGCCATTTTGAGTTTTATTGCCGCCATCTCTTATATATCAGCTTTACTAGCTGCTGGAACCATTCTACAGCCGCCATTTTTGCATTTTTTAGCCTCCATCTCTCTTTTATAACAGCTTTATTAGCTGCTGGAACCATTCTACAGCCGCCATTTTGGGTATTATACCCGCCATCTCTTATATAACAGCTTTACTAGCTGCTGAAACCATTCTTTAGCCGCCATTTTGAGTTTTATTGCCCGACATCTCTTATATAACAGCTATACTAGCTGCTGGAACCATTCTACAGCCGCCATTTTGATTTTTATAGCCGCCATCTCTTATATAACAGCTTTTCCATTTGCTGGAGCCATTCTACAGCCGCCATTTTGAGTTTTATAGCCGCCATCTCTTATATATCAGCTTTACTAGCTGCTGGAACTATCTACAGCGGCCATTTTGGGTTTTGTGAAGCCCGCCATCTCTTATATAACAGCTATACTACCTGCTGGAACCATGCCACAGCTGCCATTTTGATTTTTATAGCCACCATCTATTAAATAACTTTTATAGCCGCCATCTATTAAATAACAGTTGTATAGCTAATATATAACAGCTATACTAGCTGCTGGAACCATTCTACTGCCGCCATTTTGAGTTTTATTGCCGCCATCTCTTATATATCAGCTTTTCCAGCACTGCTGGAACCATTCTACAGCCGCCATTTTGAGTTTTATTGCCGCCATCTCTTATATACCAGCTTTTACTAGCTGCTGGAACCATTCTACAGCCGCCATTTTTGGGTTTTATACCCGCTCATCTCTTATATAACAGCTATACTATCTGCTGGAACCATTCTACAACACCATTTTGAGTTTTATAAGCCGCCATCTAACCCCATACTTAACAGCTATACTAGCCGCTGGAACCATTCTACAGCCGCCATTTTGAGTTTTATAGCCGCCATCTCTTATATATTACAGCCATACTAGCTGATGGGAACCATTCTACAGCCGCCATTTTGAGTTTTATAGCCGCCATCTCTTATATAACAGCTATACTAGCTGCTGGAACCATTCTAGAGCTGCCATTTTTGATATTTATAGCCGCTATCTATTAAATAACAGCTTTACTAGCTGCTGGAACCATTCTACAGCCGCCATTTTGAGTTTTATAGCCACCATCTCTTATATATCCAGCTTTTACTAGCTGCTGGAACCATTCTACAGCCGCCATTTTGTTTTTACTTCTTTTGGTTTTTCGCCAGTTTTATAGCCGCCATCTCTTATATATCAGCTTTACTAGCTGCTGGAACCATTCTACTGCCGCCATTTTTGGAGTTTTATAGCCGCCATCTCTTATATAACAGGCCATACTAGCTGCTGAACCATACCACAGCCGCCATTTTGAGTTTTATAGCCGCCATCTCTTATATGTCAGCTTTTACTAGTGTGGAACCATCAGCTCCTTTTATAGCCGCCATCTCTTAAATAACAGCTTTACTAGCTGCTGGAACCATTCTACAGCCGCCATTTTGAGTTTTTATAGCCTGCCATCTCTTATATATCAACTATACTAGCTGCTGGAACCATTCTACAGCCGCCATTTTTGGGTTTTATAGCCGCCATCTCTTATATAACAGCTATACTAGCTGCTGGAACCATTCTACAGCCGCCATTTTGGGTTTATTCCGCCATTTTCGGTTTTTATAGCCGCCATCTCTTATATATCAGCTTTACCTAGCTGCTGGAACCATTCTGCCGCCATTGTGAGTTTTATAGCCGCCATCTCTTATATAACAGCTATACTAGCTGCTGGAACCATTCTACAGCCCGCCATTTTTGAGTTTTTATAGCCGCCATCTCTTATATCCCAGCTTTACCAGCTGCTGGAACCATTCTACAGCCGCCAGTTTGGGTTTTATACCCGCCATCTTTTATATAACAGCTATGCTAGCTGCTGGAACAACTACACACCACCATTTTCGGGTTTATAGCCGCCATCTCTTATATAACAGCTATAATAGCTGCTGGAACCATTCTACAGCCTTGTTTTTTTGAGGTTTTGTTTTGCCACTTAAATATAAGCATATATCTGGCTTTACTAGCTGCTGGAATTCATTCTACGGGCCCGCCATTTTGAATTTTATAGCCGCCATCTCTTATATATCAAGCTTTACTAGCTGCTGGAACCATTCTACAGCGCCATTTGGGTTTTTATAGCCACCATCTCTTTTATAACAGCTATATTAGCTGCCATTTTTGAGTGTAATAACCGCCATCTCTTATATAACAGCTTTACTAGCTGCTGGAACCATTCTTTAGCCGCCATTTTGAGTTTTATAGCCGCCATCTCTTATATATCGGCTTTACTAGCTGCTGGAACCATTCTACAGCGGCCATTTTGGGTTTT